>JAZGUH010000925.1:0-199056 GCA_037893225.1 Hippasteria phrygiana
TTTGAACTAAATTACAGCCAATATCAAAGATGGCATTATTCACGACTGGCCCCCACTTGTGTTTTAAAAAATCTAACCTACATTATTAATTTTAAAGGTTCATCCATCATAATGGATGATTTATTCATTGACATTTTGCCACGTGGTGCAATATTGTTGCGGAGACACTGTGCCGGTATACAATCAACGCGCATTTTTTGGCAGGTGAATTCAGTGTGGTTCTCCAGTCCAATCACGTCTTGGTAGCGGCACAATACAGAATACACTCTAAAAACGGATTGGTTGAAATAACCAATATATTGGTTAACTTAAACAACCAATTATTGGATTGATATGTGTCCAACCAATTGGATTGGTTGGACACATATCTACCAATCCTACCAATATATTTGTTGGTTTCAACAAATCCGTTTTAAGAGTGTACAGGGTGTGCGTGAAAAAGTCACTAGAAAGATGCTGAATTACTGTTGCTTTATACAATCCAACAAAAGTCTCACTTTTCATACTGTTGAGGAGGCTCATAGTCGCACTTAAAACAAATGGAAGAAAGGAATTTTGGCATTTCAGTATTTGCTTAAACGACGGGTTAGACAGTACAAAAATCACTAAAAGAAAATTAGTGTTTTATTTCTGCCTCATAGCAATCTAACCATCATCTTTCGGAATCTAAGAAGCTTGTGTGTCGGAAGTTGCCCATTGTATAAAATAATGTAACTGAAGCAAAAACTCTGTCACTTTCCAGATGAGTCGTTTCTTCATCCTTTATAACATGTTGCTATCTTGATAAAAAATATATTGACTGTTTTGCAAGCAGTTTTCCTCAGTTGGTTTCAGTTTAGTGTTGGTCCGCCGGTCTGGTTAATTCTTGCACGCGTGAATTACGTGCGGGGCATGAAAGATATAAATGTATTTTTTTTAGTTCTTGCGCCCAAAATTTTGAGAAAATATTTTTTTCCGATTTTGATATCGACCTTGTGACAACGCGCTGTTATTTTTTCAATATTGTGCACGTGATTTCAGGTCTATTCACCGTATACGCGTACCGTATATGATTTTTCAATGAGAGACGACAAAAATAAATTCACGTGACGCGGGTAAGCTCATGCACAATTATCCGGCGTGAAATATATGAATATTTGCCCAAGCCAGATATTGTTTTTTTTCGGGTTCTGTTCGGTTTCGGTCGGTCCCGGTCGGTTTTTCCATATATTTTTGTCGGGTGGGGTCGGGTCGGTTTTGAGAGTTCAGATCGGTTTCGGTTCGAATTCGGTTTATATCTATAATGTTTCGGATCGGTTTGGCTTGCATGGTCAACCCAACCCGATGCACATCATTACGATGGGCAAGCCATGGGAGACTGCGATTCTCTGAAAGATAATGTATTTGGAGTCTTGGAGAGAGTTGTCTTTATTTGATAAATTACATAATCAATAGGTTGCATGATGTACGAGGTTGTCTGGAGAAGTTGTCAGCACCGTTACAAGTTGTAATGAAACCTCAACATATTGAACGTTTTTAGTTTTCTTTTGTTTTGTCGGTAATTTTTATGTTTTCCTTTTCCTCAGAGAAATTAAGGAATGAAATCAAGTCATTCAGTGAGAACTTGTAAAATATTGTATTGTAAGATTTGACTTAAATAAAACCTCCAAATTTGGTATTTATCAAAAACCTTAACCTACAGAAATAAAGGGATTTCCCTTTGATACATCACAAAACTGAATCTTCAAAAATTGATTCTCATTCATTTTTATAAAAAATTAAAAAAAAAAATCTGAAAAATTCCAGTTCAGGTCTACCCCACACCAACACATCCTTTTCGGCCCCTAAAAACTGTTCTCATCATTCAAATTTTGTTTTAAGATTTACTCATTGATTTCAAATTTACATTTTAAAAACTTTGGAAATCTCACGATCCCTGGAGCCCCCCCCCCCCCCCCCCCCCCACTCCCTATCTGCAGACGTAGTCAGTAAATTATTTTGTTTAGTCAAAGTAATTTATCAACCAAGGTGGGAAACCGTTGGTGCCACCCCCCCCCCCCCCCCCCCCCCACTTTTTATACCTTCCGACGGGCCTGTAATGTCCCCTATAGCGTTAACTCTGTGGGGTAGGTCGAGACACCCCCGTGGGGTAGCATTGTCACCATTGTTGCCCTTTCTTCCATGTACCCCGCAAGGAGACTAATGTAAGAACACACACACATGTATGTGCGTTTTAATATGAGGACAATGAATGGAACCCTTCTTTTGTTCCCTTTGTTTGTACTTTAACTTTTTCCGAACATGTCCCATAAGGTTTGTACACGAAAATCTCTCGGGGTCATTATCCCTAATCCCCCATTGTCCCAAGTCCTCTATCTTATAGCTGAACCCACTCATACACACGCTGCCCCTCTCGAGCGATTTTCTGGCGGACGTGTGTCAGAGGAAAAATCCTCTCTACGTTTCGCAAGTCATCATCAATATAGTCACCAATTTTGTGGTGACCCCCCCCCCCCCCCCCCCCCCCCCCCCCCCAATCAAATTGGTCTTGCTATGGCCCTTGCTCCACCCCCACCTTTCCAAAACGTTCTGCCGCCGCTGGTTCAGACCAAGGATCACAAAATTGGAGGCAGCTGAATATGACGGTCACTTTCTTGTTTATTAATTAATGTATGTAGGGGTCCGTGTCTCCTGGGGGCCTCCGTAATTTTTCCTACAATGATCCTGATGTCATCGTTTCTATAGCAACCGGGCAACTCATGTCCATCCACATGTATTGCAAATAGTCCTCTTAGAAAAAGTAATTATCGAGACCATGTTGGGCAGATAAACCTTTGATTCATGTTTTGTCATTATTGATATTTGTGAGAATAATTATATCCTTTAATTGTTAGCGATACTTTTATTGGATAATGGTTCGAAAAGGGGTTTTTATGGTGGCCCTGAAGGGACATCGGAAATCGTGAATATTGACGTCAATATTCACGACAATTTTACGACTTGCCCCAAATCGTAAATATTCAGGTGAATATTCACGTAAAAAATTTCATGTCCCGCTCCCCGGCCACAAATATTCACGTCAATATTCGCGTCCAAAATTCACGTACTGCTCTCCGGTCGCAAATATTCACGTCAATATTCGCGTCAAAAAAATCACGTCCCGCACTGCAGTCGCAAATATTCACGTGGATTTTTTATCAGTCAATCACAAGTCAGCTCACAAGCTACATGGGATGAACAATGACAAAAGAATGATTTTTTTTAATATAGTGTGTTTGAATAGCTTGTGACTTGTGGTGACTTGTGATTGACTTGTGATCGATGTGCGCGATCGGTCGATCGCGCTACGCTATAGGTCGATCGTCACGCTATGGGCCCATCGCGCTGCCACCAGTCGAACACATTTTCTTTCTAATGCACGGCTCTGGAGGATTTGTTTTTTAAAGGTAAGTAAAGTCCAAGATATCCGTCATAATCGACCGATAGCGCAACACGATGGATTATACCCAGCACGATATGGGGCAGAGGCCGGTACCCCTCTTTTGTCCCTATACCTACCCTATACACTCTCCAGACTGTTGTTACCTAACACATCCCCTAGACCTCTGAAAAGAAGTCCTGAGATTCCGGGAACACAATGACCAACACAAAAGAGGGGGGTTCCTCTGCCCTATATCGTGCATCATATGCGATCGATCGATCGCGCACACCGACCGATCGCGCCCAACAGCGACATGTACAGTAGGCCTATGTTTTGTTTTGTTTTTGTTTAAAGTTTATTTAACAGACTAGATTGCATACAAAACATTACCCTAACCCCTAGGGTGTGAAAAATCATCAAATGCGAATTCAGGACTGTTAGGGTTTACACATCATTTACATGGTATCAGTGTAAGAACTAATTAACCCTTTGAAGCCGGATGACGTCTACAGACGTCATTCTCTGCATTTTCAATCCATTGTTGGATTATTGTGTATGTTACGCTTGGCTGCACAAGCCTCTTGTGTCCGTTTCGCTTGGCTGCACAGGCCGCCCACAATGTATGTGGGTCATTCTATAAATTTAGGGTTCAAAAGTGACATTTTTTGGTTTCCCTGTTACACCTGACCTGTGTAATTTCCCATCCAGTATCATTAAAATTCACTTCACACTATTTTTTACTTGTTTGGCATGTACTTTGCTTTACATAATCACTCTTGGAGATAGAAGGCGCTTTGCAAAATCTTGAACATGTCAAATGTAAAATTGGACCCTAAATTTATAGAATGACCAACGTACATTGCTTCAGAATGCATTATACACAAGATAAATGTAGTACATTTTTTTCCCAGGAAATTTGCCTCATACATCCCTTTAGAGTGAGTATAAGTGATTTCAAGTTAATGAAAGTCAGGTTTAAATAACAGACTTTGTTTTTTACATTAAAAAATTAACAGAAATTAAAAGAAAAATCTAAACGTGATTTCTATTAGTGATTTGTTTGATTTTTTTCCATTGATTTAAATCATTATTTAAATCAATGATTTAAATCATTATTTAAATCAATGATTTAAATCGAGTGATTTAAATCAAACAACCCTGCTTTTAAACATCGTTTAGGTTTCGGGTGTTGCAAAAACTTGTAGAAAAGCCTTCAACAGCATAAAACGCGGGAACGAGCAGGCCATTCAACCCCAAGATTGAGTGCAATTGTTCCATGGATATACTGGGTTGAAAACCTCCCGTTCGTTCTATAATAATGTGTAGGTGTCGTGGGCGGCGATCACGGGGGGGGGGGGGGGGGGGAGGGGGGGGGGAGGCGGGAGGGACATGCCCCCAATATTTTTCGGGAAGGGGACGGCTATGGCAGTGTCTCCTATGGTTTATTGGCTTTTACATGCACCAGAATACACACAGATCAGCACACATTTTCAAAAATCTCCCAGGATACACAAGAGACACCGAATACAAAATGCTTATAAACAATTATGACTTTTTTCTCCGCCCCCCCCCCCCCCCCCCTCAACCTTGCCGAGAAATCGCCACCGCTGCATCTTGTGTCAGTCAGATAAACACCCCCATCTGCTACTGAAATGTTACTACATGTACATGGTACACACATAAAAAAAAAAACAAGTTAAAAAAAATTGACATTTTTTAAAGTGCTTCATCGCTATGAAGCCGGGACCGAATTTCATCACATGGGGTGTCATATGGAAATCTTCGTCATGAGCAGGAATTAGCAGAGTTGGCCGTACAATAATCGTTCACAGAATTCTTCTATAAATTACAGTTAGCACACCTTTTCAGCAGAGCCACGAAATTGGGCCCAGTGCTGAGGAGCGCGCATCTGGAACGGCATAAATCCCCACGCCGTGGGTCCCATAAACAAAATAACGGGACGCCCGTGCACTCCATTGACCAATGAGATCGTAAACTCGCCACCTAACTTCTTTGTTGCACAAAACTAGTTGAATGATGAGTTTCAAAAGTCAGCCTTTCCAATGTGCAACTTTTATCTCATTCTAATAACGGTGCATTCCCAACCTCAACATTTTAGATGGTTGAATATTATCGTAATGGATAAAAAGCCAATCAGTGCACGTATAATTATTAGTTTGACAGTCCCCCTCTCTTTAAAATGTTACGCCCACTACTCCCCTAGTATTCTAGTGTGCACCAGTAGCACCCGTCTGCGGGCGCATAGGGGGATGGGGGGGGGGGGGACACTCCAGCGTCGTAGCCAGGGCTCTCTCCATTGGGGGTAAGTTGGGGGGGGGGGGGGGGGGGCTCGCAGCATTCTTTTTAATAATACCATTACTTTTTATTTGTCCTGAATATTGACATTAATATTCACGATTTCCGATGTCCCTTCAGGGCCACCATAGAAAACTTTGAATTGTGGTGAAATTGTCGCCTTGATCATCGACATCTGAAACGTTCGTAAACTTTTCTGCAGCGTGACGTCACATGGTTGTAGACAGTGACTGTTTCATGTCAGCTTCCATACACCGGCTGTTGTATGCCTCGATTTAGATTTGGCTTTTTGTTTCATAACATTTCGCTCGGTTGGTTGGCGACTCTGATGTCATCACATAACTCAGCTGGAATTTTAAAATTTGTATTAATTTTTAAATTTTGATTGGAATTTGCATTTAAAAACCAAGTCTGAATTTAAGGTTTGAATTTCAGTTCCAAGTATTGTGAATTTTGAAATTCGGATTTCGAAGGATATACAAATTACAAAATCAGACTGAAAATACTTACGGTCTACCAATTGCTAGACCTTAAGAATTTTCAGTCTGATTTTGTAATTTGTATCTTGAATCTAAGTTAGGGATTCCAGACTTGACCTTGAATTTTGCGACTTTGTGACAGGGTTAAAAAAAAAACTACTGAACAATAGGCAAATCCACCCAATAAAATAATTAAGAATCGGACTATTTCTTTCTTACTCAAAACCCTTTTATTCAACCACCACCATCACAGTAAACATTAAAGTGCAAATCAAACCTTTCCCTTATATTACACTACTATTAAATTAATTTCACCAATTACACATTTTAATTTATTACGAATCAACGCCGAGTGTCTCCAAGTTTAGGCTTGAAAACAACCACGCAAAGGCTTAGCGCCATCAGCCAGTCAGTAACCCCCGGTAGACTTGGCACACCACCCAAGGCTTGATGAAAGACTCCATGGTAAATGACACCCAGTCATCACGTCAACGCAACGTGGTAGCTACGGTTACCCCCTGGTAGTAGCAAAATGTACTGGTGATTCCCAGTGTATCACGAAACCCTATAGAAATAGATCCAATGTTAAAAACTAAGTTCCAATTTTACATTTAAATACATTGCTTGCCCTTCATAGATTTTTAGTTGGCACTCAAACTCGGTTAAAATTGGCAAGGTTGCAAAATTGATTTAGTAGAAATGGCCGTTTATATCAAATACAGTAAAATGACATTTCGATCCAAAATGCAATTATACAGAAATGCAAACGATTTATATGGCAAGAAAATATTAAATACGATAACTTACAGGAATTATCCTGGTTTCGTAGAGAAGTTCAAACCCCTGGTTGAAAATTGGCACTTGGCAGATACTTATTTGGATTGGAGAACTGGTCCACGCAAAACAACAAAATGGCACTCAATTGCCACTACATGATTTCGGACACAACAAACGTAAGAGTTCTCAATAACTCAAATAACCGAAATCATCCAAAAACATCGAGGCTGGCCCGGCGATGGCCCTCTCCCCGGTAAACTCAAGCGCAGACTCTCCCCAAAAATTCAATTTCCCCGATATATCTGCCAATCCCCAAATTCCAAGATGACGTTATATAAAATCAACCAATAGAAAATAACCAAATTTATTGGAAGGGTTGGCTAATTTGTGTATCAATAAATGGATATGATGGCCCAACAACCAATCAAATTCAGTACAACCATCTTACTTCTAATTTGTTTAAGGTGTGGCAGTCCTACCAACCAATGAAAACGACTCGATAACCTCACCCCACCTATTTTGCTTAACAACGAAAGAGGTACGGTGGGTTCAACATGCCAAGTTACATTTCATTTTATACCAACTACCCAAAATTTACAATTTATTTATGTATAGATACTGACGCCCAAACATATTATCGGTAATTAATAACACCAAAGATTCTAACAAAATTATTCTAGGTAATCGGTAAGTGCAAAATAATTCTTATTCACGTGATATTGACACTTGTCTCTTGTCTCTGATTTTAGAAGGGAAGGATCAGACCACACATTTTAATGATTCTGTAGGGGAACTGACTGTCATTCATTTATTTATTTTGTCTGAATCAAGAGCAATCATTCACTTAACATTTGATAATCCAATTTGAGAATCGTATCTTTTGATCCTGCCTCCATTTATTATTCTAGTTTTTAATAGTTGCCTTAGCGTCCTAAACTAAACCTTAAGCGGACTTCCCTTCAATTCTAGATACATGGTACACACATTTTCAATGTTTTAAAATTTCGTTTCTTTTGTTTTTGTTTTTGTTGTTTTTGTTTTTAAAAATTTGTTTGACCCACCCACCCACCTCAATTTTCCTCGATCTTAAAATATTGATTTTCCATTTATACCCAGCACGATATGGGGCAGAGGGGTACCCCCCTTTTGTCCCTATACCCTATACACTCTCCAGACTATTGTTACCTAAAAACACATCCCCCCAGACATCTGAAAAGAATTACTGAGATTCCACGAACACAATGACAAACACAAAAGAGGGAGGGGGGTTCCCTCTGCCCCATATCGTGCATCATATGTAAACATGTGCCCTGATTACCTCTTGTATTTCATAATCAGCTTCTGACCTAGCGCTGGCGATAATGATTTTTTTTGCAGTCGATATTTTTTCCCCGCAATGGCGATAAAATCGTATACAAATTACGGCAGGATAAAAAGGTTGTGAAAGGTTAGCGATCTTAAAATCCTAATGTACAAACGCATAAACAACTTTTAAAAACTTAACACAGCCAAAGCTCTCTGTCAAAATATCGCAACTTCATCCACCCATATGGAGGAATGACCAAGCACGTGGCGGCCAGTGTTGTTGCAAACTTTTTTACCAATTCATTTTTTTTGAAGTCCAGTCACAAGTAAAATACTCGAACCCCTTGGACCAGGCGGGCACTATTTTTTGACGGTTCTCTGGGTCCCCCTGCATCCCTCCATTACTATCCTTGCCCGGTCCAAGGGGTCCTTCATACTTTAAAGGGGATTGTTCACGGACGTATATTTTGTGTACAAACCTAATGGCGATCTGTGCATTAAGATAAACGCATCTTCAAATTTTTTTAAAAAATAAGCGAACCCCTTGGACCAGGCGGGCACTATTTTTTGACGGTTCTCTGGGTCCCCCTGCATCCCTCCATTACTATCCTTGCCCGGTCCAAGGGGCCCTTCATACTTTAAAGGGGATTGTTCACGGACGTATATTTTGTGTACAAACCTAATGGCGATCTGTGCATTAAGATAAACGCATCTTCACAAAATCTTAAAAAATACGCGAACCCCTTGGACCAGGCAGGCACTATTTTTTGACGGTTCTATGGGTCCCCCTGCATCCCTCCATTACTATCCTTGCCCGGTCCAAGGGGTCCTTCATACTTTAAAGGGGATTGTTCACGGACGTATATTTTGTGTACAAACCTAATGGCGATCTGTGCATTAAGATAAACGCATCTTCACAAAATCTTTAAAAATACTCGAACCCCTTGGACCAGGCAGGCACTATTTTTTGACGGTTCTCTGGATCCCCCTGCATCCCTCCATTACTATCCTTGCCCGGTCCAAGGGGTCCTTCATACTTTAAAGGGGATTGTTCACGGACGTATATTTTGTGTACAAACCTAATGGCGATCTGTGCATTAAGATAAACGCATCTTCACAAAATCTTTAAAAATACTCGAACCCCTTGGACCAGGCAGGCACTATTTTTTGACGGTTCTCTGGATCCCCCTGCATCCCTCCATTACTATCCTTGCCCGGTCCAAGGGGTCCTTCATACTTTAAAGGGGATTGTTCATGGACGTATATTTTGTGTACAAACCTAATGGCGATCTGTGCATTAAGATAAACGCATCTTCAAAAAATCTTTAAAAATACGCGAACCCCTTGGACCAGGCAGGCACTATTTTTTGACGGTTCTATGGGTCCCCCTGCATCCCTCCATTACTATCCTTGTCCGGTCCAAGGGGTCCTTCATACTTTAAAGGGGATTGTTCACGGACGTATATTTTGTGTACAAACCTAATGGCGATCTGTGCATTAAGATAAACGCATCTTCAAAAAATCTTTAAAAATACGCGAACCCGTTGGACCAGGCAGGCACTATTTTTTGACGGTTCTATGGGTCCCCCTGCATCCCTCCATTACTATCCTTGCCCGGTCCAAGGGGGTCCTTCATACTTTAAAGGGGATTGTTCACGGACGTATATTTTGTGTACAAACCTAATGGCGATCTGTGCATTAAGATAAACGCATCTTCAAAAAATCTTTAAAAATACGCGAACCCCTTGGACCAGGCAGGCACTATTTTTTGACGGTTCTATGGGTCCCCCTGCATCCCTCCATTACTATCCTTGCCCGGTCCAAGGGGTCCTTCATACTTTAAAGGGGATTGTTCACGGACGTATATTTTGTGTACAAACCTAATGGCGATCTGTGCATTAAGATAAACGCATCTTCAAAAAATCTTTAAAAATACGCGAACCCCTTGGACCAGGCAGGCACTATTTTTTGACGGTTCTCTGGATCCCCCTGCATCCCTCCATTACTATCCTTGCCCGGTCCAAGGGGTCCTTCATACTTTAAAGGGGATTGTTCACGGACGTATATTTTGTGTACAAACCTAATGGCGATCTGTGCATTAAGATAAACGCATCTTCACAAAATCTTTAAAAATACTCGAACCCCTTGGACCAGGCAGGCACTATTTTTTGACGGTTCTCTGGATCCCCCTGCATCCCTCCATTACTATCCTTGCCCGGTCCAAGCGGTCCTTCATACTTTAAAGGGGATTGTTCATGGACGTATATTTTGTGTACAAACCTAATGGCGATCTGTGCATTAAGATAAACGCATCTTCAAATTTTTTAAAAAAATAAGCGAACCCCTTGGACCAGGCGGGCACTATTTTTTGACGGTTCTATGGGTCCCCCTGCATCCCTCCATTACTATCCTTGCCCGGTCCAAGGGGGTCCTTCATACTTTAAAGGGGATTGTTCACGGACGTATATTTTGTGTACAAACCTAATGGCGATCTGTGCATTAAGATAAACGCATCTTCAAAAAATCTTTAAAAATACGCGAACCCCTTGGACCAGGCAGGCACTATTTTTTGACGGTTCTATGGGTCCCCCTGCATCCCTCCATTACTATCCTTGCCCGGTCCAAGGGGTCCTTCATACTTTAAAGGGGATTGTTCACGGACGTATATTTTGTGTACAAACCTAATGGCGATCTGTGCATTAAGATAAACGCATCTTCAAAAAATCTTTAAAAATACGCGAACCCCTTGGACCAGGCAGGCACTATTTTTTGACGGTTCTATGGGTCCCCCTGCATCCCTCCATTACTATCCTTGCCCGGTCCAAGGGGTCCTTCATACTTTAAAGGGGATTGTTCACGGACGTATATTTTGTGTACAAACCTAATGGCGATCTGTGCATTAAGATAAACGCATCTTCACAAAATCTTTAAAAATACTCGAACCCCTTGGACCAGGCAGGCACTATTTTTTGACGGTTCTCTGGATCCCCCTGCATCCCTCCATTACTATCCTTTCCCGGTCCAAGGGGTCCTTCATACTTTAAAGGGGATTGTTCACGGACGTATATTTTGTGTACAAACCTAATGGCGATCTGTGCATTAAGATAAACGCATCTTCAAATTTTTAAAAAAAATAAGCGAACCCCTTGGACCAGGCGGGCACTATTTTTTGACGGTTCTCTGGGTCCCCCTGCATCCCTCCATTACTATCCTTGCCCGGTCCAAGGGGCCCTTCATACTTTAAAGGGGATTGTTCACGGACGTATATTTTGTGTACAAACCTAATGGCGATCTGTGCATTAAGATAAACGCATCTTCACAAAATCTTAAAAAATACGCGAACCCCTTGGACCAGGCAGGCACTATTTTTTGACGGTTCTATGGGTCCCCCTGCATCCCTCCATTACTATCCTTGCCCGGTCCAAGGGGTCCTTCATACTTTAAAGGGGATTGTTCACGGACGTATATTTTGTGTACAAACCTAATGGCGATCTGTGCATTAAGATAAATGCATCTTCACAAAATCTTTAAAAATACTCGAACCCCTTGGACCAGGCAGGCACTATTTTGTGACGGTTCTCTGGGTCCCCCTGCATCCCTCCATTACTATCCTTGCCCGGTCCAAGGGGTCCTTCATACTTTTAAAGGGATTGTTCACGGACGTTGATTTTGTGTACAAACCTAATGGCGAAATGTGACCTAAAATGTAAAATAAATTTGACAAACGCATCTTTAAAAAAGAAATAAGATAATAAAGCTCTCGATCATGTCAAAACAACTTTATCCGTGTTGAGATCCTCTAATCCTGAACCCGTAGTTCCCACCCCCTCGTCTGACACACACTATTGCTGCTGCTTTGGCTACGGGTTTTAACAAAGTCCGTTATTCTTCGCGGGACAGTAAACCAGTCTAGTATTCATTTCCGAACGTGGATGCGACTTTGGGTTCGGCGAGTCATGGCGGGTTTGTACACCGTGTGTTGTGTATTGGAATATCGAATAAGGAACTGGTTACTGGTTCAATATTGAATGTCGAATATCGAATAAGGAACCAACTTCACACCGGTGTGGAGGCAGTGCTATTGAAAGAAATTAAGTTAACACAAAACAGACTAAAAGTTAATACTCACAACGTTTGTCCTCATCTCATTGTGAAGAAATGGGGGCCATGTTGAGGGGCATGGGATGTAATAATTGCTGAATAAACTGCACAATGAGATGAGGACAAACGTTGTGAGTATTAACTTTTAGTCTGTTTTGTGTTAACTTAATTTCTTTCAATAGCACTGCATCCACTTATCATTGCTTACTGCACTAAAACTTGGTCCCAAGCTGAATTTGACCCATTGTGCAAAAACAATGACTGTTCAGCCAAGCATTGCCGCCTGTGAACAAATGACCTATCGTTGGAAAGAGGAGATATGTGGCTTTAAGATGATACTAGGCACTTTTATGTACCTAACACAATTTTGACCAAATTCGACATGATTATTTTGTTGCGTTTTTTTTTATACGCCCTGTATATATGAATACATGGAGTTTGAGCGGAATTGGCCCAAAGGTGTTTAAGTAATTAAATAATTTTTAAAAAGCCTTATGTTTGAGCACTATGGTGGCTCGCAGGGTTATGGGCAACACAAGTTTGTTTGGTTTGTTGGGCAAAGGTAAAAAGGTGAGTTTATGGAATGACGACGAGACTGAATTCCGCCCCTTCCCCCCCCCCCCCCCCCCCGGCCCCATCCCCCGAAAAAGACAAATTGAGAACCAGTCTATTTTAATATGCATCTGGGCGCCGGCCCGCATCTCCATGATTCATGCATGATCGATTCATGTGATTCATGTACGCCTTATAATTACAATTTTACATCATGTCTTATACGCGTAATGAACTAGATCTCAAGCACAGGACCTAAGTTATCTTGAATAAATAGAGGTAAGTACTGGTGCTGAAAGTAAGCCCTACATCAACATTTACGACGTGTAAATGATGGTGTTCAACATGTTCAATAAAGCCGATTTCCCTGAAAAGTGACGGGTGTGGTGTTGTGCTCTGCTTTCGATCAAAAACGCGTGGATGATTATTTGTGCTAAACTCGTCGTACGACGAAAGGTGAACGGGATCGTCTCATTTAATGTATACAGTACATATGAAGTCGGCTTTATCAAGGGCCACCATCTTTAATTAATATATGCAAGTTATATAAAATTAAGTGTTCAATTAAAGACTCGCAGTCACAGCGTACACACATAAATTCAAGGATTCCACAAATTTGAGTTATTTTTTATTTATTTTTTTAGACTTTAATACTAGTAGTAGTACTACTACTACTACTTCATTGGGGCTTGACTTGAGACCCATATGCCCATGCCATGCACTGTGACAGAATAATTTCTCCAAATATTATTTGCATAAAAATAAAACTGACTAGAATTGTAGTCCGAGTAACTTGGACCCTTTATCACCTTTTTTAACATTTGGACATGATCTGGCGATAGTAGGGTCCAAGTCGATTGCGCGATAGAGAATGGCCAAAAATTCAATCCAAACAAAAAACATCAGAATTCAACCTTACAACGGCCACCAAAATACTAGATACGCCACCACCTGAACAAGTGGGGTTCCATGATCAGATAAATGTACCAAGGTTTACTTAACATCCAAATAAAAAGTGAAATTTTACCGTTTAATTCCCAGAGACCCCCGCAGAACATGGCAGAACTATCGCCAGATCATGTCCAAATGTTAAAAAAGGCGATAAAGGGTCCAAGTTACTCGGACTACTAGAATTGCTGATTGTGTCGAAATGTCCTAAATGGAAAATAACTGGCTTTTCCAAGAAGTTGTGTACTGAAGAAAAATCAAATTAAAACGTGGAATAGGGGAGGGGGTGCCTCACGTTAGCTGTAATGTGGGGGAAATAGTGAAATACATGGGCGATGCACATCCGCGGGTATAGTCCAGTACGTACTCCGAAAAAACAAGCCTATATACTGGTCTCCTTTCCAGTCAAGCTTCAATTTATTTCTTTTCCATGAAAACTTGCACTTACAACTGCGTTTATGTTTGGAATGAAGATTAGATTTGTGTGGTGCATCGCACATATTTTTGCTGTGGTCTCGACGGGTCTCGAGGGTAAAACCCGAGACCGTGGCATCCGAGACCAAGACCCGAGCATTCGAAACCGAGACCAGCCCACCCGAGACCGAGACTTTGTTAGGACGAGACTGAGACCTCAAAAAAGGTCTCGAGACCTACCACAACACAGGTTTCAACCTGTCACTTGATAGGTTTTGATATATAGGGTAGCTGGCTCCATTTTGGCCTTGAGAACAGGAGGGATAATTATGGAGCCGGAGTAAGTTGGACATTATCTTGAAAATTGCAGCTCATGACATGAGATTCGCCATTAGGCCTAGTTACATGTAGTAAATTACTAATAACTGAGTAAAAATCATCTTAGACATGTATTGCTGTATCCTTGTATACTCCTGCATCAAATCCAGGATTCGATAGAGGAGTGCCAAAGGGTCCTGTAGTGTTTACAGGGTCTAAAATCGTCTGTAGTTTAATCATGTTAATAATTTATTACCAATATTATATTTTTTAAAATGCAGTTGCTATTTTTATAGCAGCCGTAACGCGACTTTCAAATGCTATTGTTACGGCATGGTAAAAACACAGATTTACAACTGCCCATCCTGCCAGAGCGCTTTGGTAGCTCGATTGGTACGGCGTTGGTTTTGATAGCTGGGGACCCTGGATCAAATCCATGCCGCACTGTCCGATTTGTTTTTTTTTTAATTCGAAAAGATTTCTTAACTTTTAGGTTTTTAAATCAAATGGTTATTTTTATTTAAGTAGATTTAATTTTCTTCCCTTTGATTTCAGTGGTTTTGGAGAATTTTTTTTTAAAGGGAATTAAAGTCTGAGAACCATTTGGTTGATCGTCTGGTTCCAACAGCAAACATCGTGACATTGAATACCAAGTTACGTCGGGGAAACTAGGCATTTCCGTAACGACAGCTGCCGTAACAATAGCCACTGCGTTTTAAAAATGCAACTTGCTTAACCACTTTTGTTTCGATTTGGAGTCGGAGCCATGCAAGTTCAGAGAAATCACTGTTTCGCTGATTAGGCCTAATTCATATTCTGTTGGACATGTTGGAAGAAGTTCCAGCAGCCAATCGATGTTCTTCAGCAGGGGCGACAGAGAACTCCTTGGCAACAACTTCAATCAGCAAATCTACAAATCTTCAAACATTTCGTTAAGGGGTGGTTTTGAAAAGAGCAAATAAATTTTTCACTAATTTTGTATTGAAATAAAAGTCCATTTATAATGTTAAAATTTTTAAATCAAGCAGAATCTGTGGGTGAGGTCTTATAAAACAAATATTTACTGCTTTTTATCTCGTGGTGTGGTAAAACTAGCCTCCCTCGGTGATCCATGGAGCATTTTATTTTCCCTCGGCTTCGCCGCGGGAAAATAGAATGCTCAATGGAGCACCTCGGGAGGCTAGTTTTACTACACCACTCGAAGCAGTAAATGTTTGTATACCGTTGGACTGTGTTGGATTTAGCAGGGTAGTCCTGGTGAACCATTCAAGGGTTAGGGTTTTAATTCCTTCGATCTCCAAGAGTGATTATGTAAAGCAAAGTACCTGCCAAACATGTAACCAATAGTGTGAAATCAATTTTAATGATAGGGCCTATTTGATGGGACATTTCACAGGTCAGATGTACAGGGACACCAAAACATGTCACACTATTGGACCCCGAATTTATAGAATGTCCCAAATGCTGTCTGTGTGTCTGTATAGACTTTGTAATATTACTAAAAACCCTGTTGAATGTCATATGAAATATTTTATTATATTTTCTAGGAATAGTACATGCAGTCAAGTAATCAGTTTACTGAGAGGTAGAGATATGAGCAAACTGCAGCTTTTTGAGGTGGTGTTCGACGGAGACAACTCCAACATCTTTGGGTCAGGAGACGTGATCCGAGGCTTTATTAGAATTGTGCTTGGGGAAGCCAAGAATGATGTAAGAGGTATGTATAGGACTGGTTAAATGACTTAACGACTGGAAAAGTGCTTTATGTCTTGGTAATAATAATGTCAATGATAATAAACAATAATTTAACATGTGCAGATTTCTAACTGAAATTCAAATCTGCTTTACATGTTAACGTTGCTGTGTCCATGCAGAAAATTTCAATGAAATGTATTTTCCCCCTTCACGAATGTATTTTTGAGCGAAAAAAATCAGTGCACTTTGCACTATATTGGTCTTTAATTTTATTATAAACATCTCTTATTTTGTATTTTTAAACGCTGTTTGAATTTTTTGTGATCTTACAAAGAAAATGTGAAAAAGCTTTTTTCTCATTAATAACTTCATATATATTTCATCAAACAATCCACAAGGGAAACTGATTAGGTAAATTTGAATACATTTCCAAAGTGAACAAAGAAACGGGCAGGAGTGGGATTCGAACCTGCGACCTCCGGGTTACCGTACCGGTGCTCTACCAACTGAGCTATCTTGCCCTATGTTGGCGGTCTCCCAAATTGTCAGTATCTTTGCAAGATAGCTCAGTTGGTAGAGCGCAGGTATGGTAACCCGAAGGTCGCAGGTTCGAATCCCGCTCCAGCCAGTTTCTTTGTTCACTTTGAAAACTCATATATATTTGGTTGACCCTTTAAATAATTTTTTTTCTTCAGTTTCAGTATTTATTGTTCCCCATTTGTCTAGGTATTAAAATCAAGTTCAAGGGTCAAGCTTACACCCATTGGTCAGAGGGGAGTGGTGATAACAGAAGGTCGTACTCGGGACGAGAAACATATTTCAAGGAAAAGATCATCTGCTTTGGAAAAAGTAAGATATTAACCCACAGAGAGCTGTGGAGGTGGAAGCCCCCGTTTTTCCTGATACTGTTGCAGTGCCGCATTTTTTGCAGACTTATTGGCTCGAGTCAGTGACTTGGACTCGAGTCCGTGACTTGGACTCGAGTCCAACTCGAGAAGCAATTTTTGGCTTTTCCGACACTGCCAGTCGGAAAAGGCCTTGTTTTTGTTCTGATTTTATTTTCTTCTTCTTCTTCTTCTTCTTCTTCTTCTTCTTCTTCTTCTTCTTCTTCTTCTTTAGTTCTGACCAAAATCCCATAGACTTTGTACACGAATTTTGTCGGTGGCACTTTAGGTCTTAAAAAACCTCAGATCTTAACCAAACTTACCTCAAACATAGACCCTAAGCTGACATATTATGTCGAAGAGTGACGTCATGATATCATCACGTGTCACGTGACGTCATCTTAAAGGTGCGTTTTTCAAGGGCCCATATCTAGAGAACGGTAGGTCCGATTTCTTTCAAACCTGGTATGTTGGTAGGCTAGCTCGTGTTATAGATCAAAATTGAGGTGACGTCATAGATGACGTTATCATACGATTTTATAGTAATTTTTAAGTTTTTGAACTTCAAAGTTTCTTAAAGCCATATCTCACCAACAGAACATGCTAAATTCAAAATTCTTTTTGTGATAGCTTTGTTAGCTCCTATATTCTTTCACGTAAATGTGAAAAATGTTTGACGTCATCATGACGTCATCAAAAATGTACTTTTTTGAAACACATATAAGGGCGAGTCCGATCGTCATAAAAATTAGTGGGCAGGTAGATAGTGCTACTAGCATGTAAAATCCGAGGTGACGTCATGATGACGTCATCGGCTGATTTTCTATGATTTCTTTTGTTCTATCCCAAATCCCATAGACTTTGTACACGAATTTTGTAAGAGCCACTTTGGTCACTAAACAACCTCAGATCTTAATCAGGTTTAACACAAACAGAGACCCTAAGCTGAAAATGTATGCCGAAGAGCGACGTCATGATGACGTCATCACGTGTCATGTGACGTCATCTTAAAGGTGCATTTTTCAAGGGCCCATATCTAGAGAACGGTACGTCCGATTGCCTTCAAACCAGGTATGTTGCAGGGCTCGAAATTACCATTGTAGTGCTTGCGCAACGCAAGTGAAAAATACCCGAACACAAGTTATCCTCGACTCAAGCTTGCGTTTTGCGCAAGTTGGAAAAGTACCGGTTTTTGTCTACTGATATTCCACAATGATAATTCCTGTATGATTTGATTAAAACAATAAGTTTAACAAACATGTTTTACTGTAGCTTTTCTGTCTGTCTGTCCCCCGCGGCCCAGCAGCTATACTTATGATCATAGCGCTCGCACAATCCCTGCATGCAGATCGGAACGAAATCCGTGCAATGTTAATGTTTATAGAACGGTGCAGACTGCACGTACAGTACATGTACATCATTGCCTTTTTATGCATGTCTTGCGTTGGGGACCAGACATGCTGCTGGGCGATGTGTAACCTCGCTCCCATTCATACAAGTCAGTCGTTGAATGTAACTGAAACCGCCGGGTGCGAGCGTGCGTTGCGTGGAGCGGGGATTTTACACGTAAACGTTGTTGACATCGTTTCGCGCACTGATCGGCTTTTAAATGACGGAGAAGTGAGATATTTTGTGACATTTTTTTCGTGCATTTTGGGGTTTCCGATCATCATGAAACGTTCACCACCGAAGCAGAAAAGTCTGCTCTCTTTCTTCAAAAGTAAGCGGCTGGCATCCGAAGCTTTGCCTGTATTTCATATGTCATACATACATTGAATTACAAAAATTAGCGCAAGTTAAATTTTGGTAGCGCAAGTTGTTTCTAATGCCAACTTGCGCAAAGCGCAAGTACATTTTTGGGGGAATTTCGAGCCCTGTGTTGGTATGGTAGCTCGTGTTATAGATGAAAATTGAGGTGACGTCATGATGACTTCATCATACGATTTTACAGTAATATTAAAGTTTTTGAACTTTAAAGTTTCTTAAAGCCATATCTCATAAAGAGAACATGCTAAATTCAAAATTCTTTTTGTAATAGCTTTGTTAGGTCCTACATATGTAACAAAATATGTGCACCATCATAATGACGTTATCAAAGGCATAATTTCTCGTAAGACATGTAAATTAGTAGGTCCAATTGTCATGAAGCCTGGTGCGTAGGCAGACTTGTCACAAGCAAGCAAAAATCGCAGTGACATCATAAAAAAAATGCGGAAAAGCTCTATGTTCTGTTCAGCGAAGAGACATAGAGTCCTAGTCTATGATTTTTTTAGTTCTATCCCAAATCCCATAGACTTTGTACACGAATTTTGTAAGAGCCACTTTGGTCACTAAACAACATCAGATCTTAATCAGGCTTAACACAAACAGAGACCCTAAGCTGAAAATGTATGCCGAAACGTGACGTCATGATGACGTCATCAAGTGTCATGTGACGTCATCTCAAAGGTGCATTTTTCAAGGGCCCATATCTAGAGAACGGTACTTCTGATTGCCTTCAAACCTGGTATGTTGGTATGGTAGCTCGTGTTATAGATGAAAATTGAGGTGACGTCATGATGACGTCATCATACGATTTTACAGTAATATTAAAGTTTTTGAACTTCAAAGTTTCTTAAAGCCATATCTCATCAACAGAGCATGCTAAATTCAAAATTCTTTTTAGCTTTGTTAGCTTCTATATTCTTTCACATAAATGTAAAAAATGTGTGATGTCATTATGACGTCATCAAAAATGTGCTTTTTGGAAACACATATAAGGGTACGTCCGATCATCATAAAAATTGGTAGGTAGGTAGATAGTGCCACTAGCATGTAAAATCCAAAGTGACGTCATGATGACGTCATCGGCTGATTTTCTATGAATTTTTAGTCCTATCAAAAATCCCATAGACTTTGTACTCTAATTTTGTAAGTTGCACTTTGGTCACTAAACAACCTCAGATCTTAATCAGACTTAACACAAATATAGACCCTAAGCTGAAATTGTATGCCGAAGAGTGACGGGGTGATGAACGTCATCACGTGTCACGTGATGTCATCTTAAATGTGCATTTTTCAATGGCCCGTATCTAGAGAACTGTAGGTCCGATTACGCTCAAACGTAGTATGTTGGTAGGCAAGCATTTGTTGTTGATGAAAATTGAGGTGACGTCACGATGACATCATCATACAAAATTATAGTAATTATAAAGTTTTTGAACCTTAAAATTTTCTTTAAGCCATAATTCATCAACAGAACATGCTAATATCAAAATTCTTTTTCAATAGGTTTGTTAGGTCCTTACATATGTAACAAAAAATGCAAAATATGTGCACCATCATAATGACGTCATCAAAGGCATAATATGTTAGTAAGACATGTAAATTGGTAGGTCCAATTGTCATAAAGCCTGGTGGGTAGGCAGACTTGTCACAAGCAAGCAAAAATCGCAGTGACATCATAACAAAATAATGCGGAAAAGCCCTATGTTCTGTTCAGCGAAGAGACATAGAGTCCTAGTTTTTTACTTTTGACTTGACTTGCCAAAAAATGACTTGCGACTTGACTTCAAAGGTCAAGGTCAAGGTCAATATTGCCACCTTTATATGATGCTTGTGTCAAAGGTCAGGGGAGTCAGGTTGGCCCAGTGGTTACTGTCCCCGCCTTTCGCCGCTGTGGCCCGGGTTCGATTCCTGCCCCAATCCACATGTGAATTGGGTTTTCAGTCCCTACCTGATTCCGTGGGTTTTTCTTAAAATATTCTTCTGGAGTTTTCCTCCCACCTCTAAAACTGTAACTTCTTGTCATTGTCTTCTCTCTGCAGGTTTCTTCAGGCTTTCCAGCTACGTACAGTGCCTAGGGCACTTTTGAGAAATCCTTGGTTTCATTTCATCTAAAATAGGCTGGAATTGTCTAACTTGTCTCATTTGAAAACTGGAAGTCCAATTGGAATCAAACTTGGGTCATGCATGTACTATTTGTAACCTTTATATCGTGTCAAAGGTCAAGTACTCGGGTCAAAGGTCATGTGAGTCCAAGTTGTAAAAAAGGCTGGAATTGTAAAATTAGTCATTGTGCTATTGTGCCGATTGAGGTGTCAAAATGTGCAGAGAACATGATTAACGTTTAAGCGTGGTTCGAGAACAGGCGTGTGGGCGAAATACAAACGGTATGTGAATCGTTCGACGGTATGCAAATTCGGTCTTCAGACTGTCGAACAGTTTGTAAACTATTGTTTAGGCCTCGTTTCAGACCCCAAACGGTTTGCTTTTTTTGTACCCGCTTCAAGAGCCCAACAAAAGAGGCTGATTGCTGTTGGGTTTTACCGAACAAATTTAACCCTTGAAGCCACCAGGTCAAAATAATCACGCGGTTGTTCCTGTGGACTGTTGTGAACAGTCCGTTTGTATTACGCGTATATACCCTCGTTTGGGGGACAGAATACAAGTCTAATGCTTTGAAAAGGTCGAATGGAGGTCCCTGGGCCCACATATTACTAATTCAAGCCCACTGGAAATGTACATGTTGGTTCACCCTATTTTTTCCTACTAATTTCAGTAATGTTCAAATGTATGGCCCCAAACCATGTATAACAGCCAGACTGCCAGACAGCTATAGCCAGCCAACCAACAACCCCTGAGGCCATTACAGGTCATCAATTGGTTGGAAACAGCTGTGGTTTACCCAAGGAACTGTCAAAGTAACAGTGATTGATTGCCAACCTTGATAGCCAGCTGCAAGAGTAGCTGTACACAAAGGGATCAAATTTGTACACAATTCTATATGGCTTAGTCACACTGCCAGTACTTCTCAGATTTATTGCTCTCAATGGGGAATCCCCAGGTTAAAGGTGACCAGAGAACCTCAAACTAGAAGCATTGATTGAGGAATACATGGAGTGTCACCCTTATTGGCCGAACAAATTTTTAGTAATTAAAAAAACAAATTATTTGTCATGTTGTTATAGTCCGTTGGTAGCTCTGAGGGTTAAAGGAGCGTCCTGCCTGCTGGACTTCAATAGCTGTGCCACTACTAATCCTACAGGATTAATTAACCCTGGAGGATTAGCAGTGGCACAGCCATTTAATAAGCGACCACTGTTATCACCATGGCGGCAAATCCGATAAGTACTCCATTGTGCCGCCTACCAACCTCTTGACCTTGGGCGCTCAAGTGTATACTGTTTGGGTTGGGAATTAATACCGTTTGGGCCCATACCATTTGGGAACTCTCAAGTAATTTGCATACCGTTTCTAAATCGCACTGACGCCTAAAAGAAATTTCTTTTTTCTAATCTGCTGATTTGAGTTGAATCATTTGAGCTGCTTGTTCGACGCAAATTCTCCGTACGTCCGATATGCACGCGTAATCTGCTAGTGCACTTATACATACATGGCAAGTACAAAGACCCTTTTTAGATTTTGTGTTCAAAATTTATCGCAAACTGTCCAATAATACAGTGCAGCATATATACCTTTAAGGTAATACATACAATGCACTCTTCTACACAGGTCTATCCAGCCAAAAAGGGTCTATTCTCGAGGTCGGCATGACATCACATCTTCCCCTTCGTCCTTTCACTTTGACTTGAAAAAAAAAATGACTTGTGACTTGACTTGATAACTTGAAAAAAATTGACTTGGGACTTGACTTGACTTAAAAATTATTACAACTCTGATTTTTTTTTTTTCATACTGAGCCGGTACAACTTTGGGATATTTTGACACAAAAAATCTTTAAAAAAATTCTTATTCAATGCACTGCTTCTAAAGCAGGGTGAAAAGTGTAGGTATTCCTTGAATAGAGAACGTGCATCCACAGAATATGTGACCTGCCACCACAAAATGAGCTCAAAGATAGTATACAACATTTGCAAACTACTATATTATTACGAAATACCATACTAGATAGGGCTGTCCCGAATATACCGAATACTCGATTGTCAACCGCATATTCGAATACCTTTTTGACTAATGTCGTGGAGCTGGACAGGTGGGGAGGTCCCAGCATTATGATATGGGCCTGTATTACAGCAAATGACCATACTTAACGGATAGTCATCGACGGTAACTTCAATGGACCAGAGATACCAGGATGAAATTTTGGAGCCTGTATTGATAGGCCATTTCTGGATAAACATCCGAACATAGCCTTGTTTCAACAGGACAATGCGTGACCTCATGCAGCAAGGGTGATCACTCAGTATCTTGATGACCACCATATTGACCTCCTACTATGACCTTAACCCCATCGAGCATGCATGGGATGAAATCATTTGCCGCATCCGGTTACGTCCTGTGGTGCCTAGAACAGCTCATGAACTTGGCGCTGCTTTAACCCTTTGCGTACGGATGACGTCTGTGGACGCAAAAAAAAAGTGTCACCAGGCCGGATGACGCCATTGGCCGCCGTTTGTACAGTTTCAATCCATTGTTGGATTATTGTTTATGTCATGCTTGACTACACAAACACATTGTAGCGGTTCGATTTGGCTGCCAGAACCGCTGCAACACCCCGACGTCTCCAGTAAAATACCGTGCCCAAGGGGTTAATGTAAGAGTGGCGCGTCCTCCCCCAAGTGAGTTTAAGGAGGCTGATTCAGTCTATGCACCGGCACAGTCCGCCATGGCCGGTATTTACACACTTGCCTCTGAATTTACTACCCTATGGAGACATGAACACAATGGGAACAAAGGGACTGAATAGGTCTCCACTAGGCAATTCTGTGGGTTATGTTGTCTCCACAAGGAATTTTGTGGGGGTTTGCTTAAGTGCAGGGACAAAGGGGAGAACAATGCAATGTCTCCACAGGAATGTAAAAATTAGAATGAGTTTGTATAGCTATTCAAACCGTAAACAAGGGTTCACGATTGACCGAACATCCACAATTAAAATTCGTACTAAACATATGGGAGGCCTTCCGAAAAAGTTACGAGTATAAACAAAAGAGGAACAATGGGACGTCCACGATTGCAGGTATTTACACACTTGTGCGTGTGTCCGTGTGGATGGTTGGGACACAATAACTTGAGAAGGACTTGACATATCAACTTCCTATTTGGTATGTGGGTTGGTCTTGGGGTCCTCTAGAACCCTATTGATTTTGGACGTCAAAGGTCACGGTAATTATGCTTAAAACAATAGAAATGGTTGGGACATAATAACTTGAGAAGGACTTGATATTAACTTGCTCTTTGGTATGTGGGTTGGCCTTTGAGTCCTCCAGAAGACCAGAACTGTATTGATTATAACCCCATAAGTCAAAGTCATTATGCTTAAAACACTAGAAATGGTTTGTACATGCTTGCAGATATAGTAAGCAGATCCATAACTTCTGATGCTAGCAATTTGCACTTTCCTTTGATGCATGTTTGTTATATTAACACATTTTTCTTTAAAACCAAATTGGTCTTTAGTTAACACTTTGCGTACGGAAGACGCCATATGGCGCAAAAAAAACAGTGCCACCAGGCCGGATGATGCCCTTTGCCGCTGTTTGTGCAGTTTCAAGCCATTGTTGGATTATCGTGTATGTTACGCTTGACTGCACAAACACATTGTGACCGTTTCGCTTGGCTGCCAGAGCCGCCGCAACACCCTGACGTCTCCCGTAAAAAAACGTACTCGAGGGGTTAACCCTTTGCGTACGGTTGACACAAATACGTGCAGATTGAAATTGCCACCTGGCCGGGTGACGTCTATACACGTCAATTTCTGCATTTTCAATCCATTGTTGGGAGTATTGTGTACGTTATGCTTGGCTGCACAAGCCTCTTGTTTCCGTTTCGCTTGGCTGCATAACCCGGCCTGGTGCCCCGGCGCCACCCGGTGGCAAGGGGTTAAAAAGGTTATTCAACTTGGCGGGGCATTTGTGTTTGTCAACACACCATTTTGGGGGTTTTTTCTTCTAATTTTGTGGACAGTTTTTTTTAATTCCAACAATTTTGTAAAATTTTAGGCATTCTAAAAAATATTTACTTAAAAAAAAAAAGAACAAGAAAATATGCTATAGAACAAATTTTTGATACTAAAAATTTAAAAAGTCATTACCAGTACAAACAAGAAAAAATGGTAAATAATAATACATTGTTCAAAACCAGGCCTTGTTTTTTAATTTGGGAATTTTTTTTTTTACATTTTAAAAGTCAAATAATTGTTTTAAAGTCTTTAATTTAAAAACAAGAAAAACCTGGAAAAAGACAATTCATGTCTTTTTTGTTTTATTGTATGTACTTACTCATTCTGATTCTCTGTGAAATTGAAAATCCACACTTAATGGCACATAACTTTGAATTCCTGGCAGGCAAAGATGATCCCGGGGCATCCAAGCTATGCCTGGAATGCGGCGAGCATCGATTCCCCTTTAACTTCATGATCCCAAACGTTCCACTGCCTTACCCATTTGAGTCGTACACTGGCTGGATTCGCTACAAGGTCATGTGCAAGATTGATCGGCCTTGGAAGTTTGACCACGATACAGAGAGACTCTTCACGGTCACAGGTGTCCCTATTGATCTAAACACTATAGCACATGCTAGGGTAAGCAGTTATTGTTTGAAAAAAAATCAAAATTAGAGTGACCGATCGTTGAAACTAAGCCCAATTTCATAGGGCTATCTAATGGCTAGCGGAAATGTTTTGCCAACTACAGCAGCAAAATTAATCAACATCGTATTTCACGTCAAGGTCTTGGTAATGCTTACACTTGCATGAAGATTTCTATTGTCATTTTTGTAAGCAAATTCTGCTTCTAAAGCAAGCAAGCTCTTTTCTCTACTTATACTCCTTAAGGTCTCTATGAAATAGACAAAGGTTGCTTTAGCAGAAAATCATGTGCCTAGCAACCTATGAAATTGGGCCCTGATGATCACTGTCGTTTGGTCTTATAGTCAGAATTAGGCATTTTTGTCCTTGAGCAAGACACTTTGCAGCGATTGAATCTGTAGCGATGACTTCTAGTGAGAGGTAGTCATTTTATTGTAGTAGCCATCATCCCTTTATCCGTCCAATCAGTTATTACCAGGCAGGCATACAAAACTTGATTTTCCAACTTGTTCAGTTTTCGACGGAAACGGTCACTTTAAATGTAGTATGCAACATTTGCAAACGTCAATAAACAAAACTACTGAATTTTTACGAAATTCCGTACTAGACCGTAAGTAAATAACAGTCTCCAGCATCCTTTTCAATTTCAAGAAAAGTGGAAATTTATATCGTTTAAATAGTCTAGTTTCCCAACCTAAAAATTCCCAGCCTTCTATAAATTGCTTTTTGTCTAAAGTATGGTCAGGGAACCAGACTACTAGAACTGATTTTACAGTATTTGCTTGCACGCTATAAAGTACTAGCCCCCAAATCCATTAATAACAGCAAAAGCAAATCGTGTATACTACCTTTAAAAACGTGTTGTCAGTTGTTACAAGGTGTCAGATTTCTCTCTTTTGTAGTACCCTTCTCATCAAGAGTCCTCCAAGACCGTATGCTGTATGTGCTGTGCCCAAGGTCCAATCATGACAAAAGCTTTCACGGACAAGGGCGCCTACGTGCCGGGGGAGAGTATCTTTGTGTCGGGCACAGTGGAAAACAATAGCAGCCGGGATATCTTAGATCTCACCGTCAAATTAATTCAGGTACGTCTAGCACAGTATGAAAACCCATCTCAGTTTAAAAAAAAAAAAAAACGCTGAGCCTACAGCGCATAGCTATATAGCTGAGAGTCCAGTACATATGGGCTGCAGCACTGGACGACTGCATGGAGAATCGTTAAGACGGCATGCCAGGTACAGTGCATGCGTGCCATGCGTAGTCATTTGTCATTGGAATTTTAATTTACTATGTACAACAATTGACTTGAGACTTGGGACTTGACTTGGGAAAATTTGACTTGCGACTTGACTTGGGAAAATTTGACTTGCGACTTGTCTTGACTTGAGAAAAAATGACTTGGTTACAACAATGGAAAGTACCACCACTTCACACCGGTACTAATTCCCCCTCCCCAATTAAAGGTCATTATAAATTCTTTGAAAAAAATTTTTCATAAAAACATCTTACATTTAAAAGATCACGGACATTAGTATTTAACTTTCTTTTTTTCAGCTGGTCGTTTATTTCTCATCAGGTGGCCATAGGACCATGCGGAGGAACACCATCGTCAAAGACAAAGGGCCGGGATGTGGGGCAAATGAGGTGGCAAGGATGGACTGGAGGCCTCTTGTGATACCTCCGATTCCTCCTACAGGCCCCCAGGGGTGCAACCTCATCAAGATTGAGTATATGGTGCAGGTATGTTTTCATGGGGTAGTTTGCAGAGATTTGGCGAAAGAGATGCATAGTTTGGGCACATACTTGTCATACAATGAGTGCAAAATTCTACAATTTCATAACTCCACTTACGCCACATTTTCAGTACATAAGTTACACAATATTTCTGACAATATTCAAATCAATTTCATGAAAGTTACGGATTGCATAAGTGACTTATAAGTGACCTTTGAGAGAATTCTGAAAGTTATCGGCCATTTTTTTTCTTCAAAGAACATAAACTTATTTCATGATATTTCACAACTATTCTAAGAATTTCTAACATTATATTTAAACACATTTTCAAAGTGAACAAAGAAACTGGCAGGAGCGGGATTCGAACCTGCGACCTCCGGGTTACCGTACCGGCGCTCTACCAACTGAGCTATCTTGCCCTGTGTTGGCGGTCTCCCAAATTGTCAGTATCTTTGTTCGGGTGGGCACTAGTCAGAAGTCATAAACCCAGAATGCCGTATAGCCAGGGATCACACCCAATTTTACGATACAACCTGGGAAGCGACATTGTGGGGATCACTCAATGAGGATACGACTTTTTAACTTATAATTCGTCAAACAGTCCACAAGGGAAACTGACTAGGTAAATTTGAATACATTTTCAAAGTGAACAAAGAAACTGGCAGGAGCGGGATTCGAACCTGCGACCTCCGGGTTACCGTACCGGCGCTCTACCAACTGAACTATCTTGCCCTATGTTGGCGGTCTCTCAAATTGTCAGTATCTTTGTTCGGGTGGGCGCTAGTCAGGAGTCATTATTTAAACAGTCATCGTAGTAGCCGTGATCATCCTCGGTTACGATGCACAACATTGATACAGTGTAAATCCTAGTTATGCCACTTTCATGAAATCGGCTTCAGGTTTGGCATTCAATAATGTTCTCAAGATCATGCAGCCCTTCATCTGATTCAGAGACCAAAGATTCATGTTCTGTCTGTCTACTTTGATGGCATACTTTATACCATGACTGCAACACCAGTCCACAGTGCGGGCGTCTGTCAAGAAACTGTTCAGCCAATAAGAAAATTTGTTGTGCCCTATATGGCGAACATTGACCAATCAAAGTAAATGTTGTAAGCATTGCCACAAATGGCAATGCTTACAACGTTTACTTTGATTATGTTCTAGAGCCGAAAAAAGTATGGCTGAAAAATATTGGTTTATTTGGAAAAATAATGATTGTTCCTGTACTTGGACTGAGAACAAAGCACCCTCACAACCACACCACTAGCACCGTGAGCGTGAAAACTGTATAGCTATATCCTACTTGTTCAATTGAAAACTCCCAATCAGCATAATCAGTGAATATTGGGTTCAAAAAGGTCGCTAATAAAAACACAACAGGAGATTTGTGCCATTTCAAGCAGTGTTTATGCTCGGTGCTTTCCCACAGCCTGGGAAAAATTCACAGGCTCACTCGGGAGGGAATCAAATTACTTGGGGCAGTAGATTTAGAACAAGGGGCAATGAGATGAATAAGTGGCAGTAAGAAAATAATGCAGGGTGGGCCACTTCCCAACAAAAACTTTGAGAACCCTGTCCCCTGAATGATGTGTTTGAACCATCTATGATGCTTTATAAAATGCATATAAAGTGTCCTCTTATTGTGAAGTAATGTGTACTGAGAAAGTACAGGGCTGAAATTTCGGATGACAAATCTGGTAGACCGTACAGGGCTAGTGGCTCAACGAATCTATTGGTCGGACCAGAAAGACATTTTCAAGATCAATGCATAATTTAAAAAAAAAAACAAGAAGACAGACTTCACTAGACCCTGTTGGACTTGAATTGTTGGCCATAGAAACCCCCAGACCCGCATTTAAATCGCTAGGCTCGGTCCAACAGTCCAGTGGGTATTTTGAGCCCGAAAGTAAGAGGCCAAACATATTGATACCATTATCTATGTATACATGTATGTAAATTTTAGGCCGAGTACCACATGCAATAGTTTGTAGCTGGCTTTGGTTACTTTCTGATATATGTAATAGACTTCTGTTTTCAGTCAAACCAGATACAGCAACTACAGTACAATTGTTGTACCTTTGATATCAGTTTGAAGGTGACATTACCGACACCCCGTTCGATGCTGAAGTGATGCTGCCTGTCATCATAGGGACTGTTCCCTTGTACCAGCCCTTGTACGCGGACCCCAATGCTGTAGTGTTCGGCCAGCCATCGGCTGGTTCTATTGGTATGTATTCAACACGAATCCAATTTTTTGAAAACTCAAATGTTAATTTACGCTGGTATAGTTGAAGTGTAAGCGTCTCATAAATACTGTGCCAGAAGTTGCCACTTGACGGAGAAAGATGACTCGGCCTGCCTTGTCGCCTTTTAGGATGATTAAATTGTTTTGAATCTTTACTCCTAATTGTAGATGAACTGGCTTCCCCTCCAAAAATGTGTTTGTTTGATGTTGGTCGGTTAGGCAAGTCATTTTTGGAGGAGGTTCATGTCTGACATATTTTTTCTTAACCAAAAGCAAAAAAACCTCACTGAATGGCCTGGTCAGATATTGTCGGTATAAAAGAATTTGAAAAAAGGAAAAATGTTGTTGGTCTGAGATTTTGAATAACAAAAGTAATTTTTTTAAAATTGAAAAATGACCTCTAACCAAGGTGGTGCAGACTCTTACAACTTCCCCCTCCCCCTTTCCCCTCCCCCTCCCCCTATTGGTTCTTTTATTTCTTTTTAAGCGACTCCCTTCCGTCAGTTGTTGAAGGAATTAGAAGAGAATATATTCTAAGCAAAAGTTGTTCCAAATTTGAACCCAACATGTACAATTTACATATTTATTGCATAATTTTACCGTAGTTAAAGTTACCGTAATATTTCTGCCTTGCCAGCTCCACCTCCTCCACCTCCTCCCAGTTACGCGATCGCCATGGAGGGACTGCAGGAGATACCCAGCAAGAGCGGCCACGACTACACCTTTGGTAAACTCATGTACGCCCCCCAGTACCCGACCTACAACCTGCCTGTGCAGGCGCCCACCTGGGATCCCGCACACCCCCCACAGGGGATGGAGCCAAGTTATCCTCCACCTGAAGGGGAACAAGAGTACCGTTACTAAACCGGGCATGAAAATGTGATGACCCAGTCTTGACCATGTCAATCATAGTCAAGGAGGGGCCTGACTGCAGTAGTGGACTATGAGCTGAAGGCAAGGTGCATATACAATAGCCACAACCCTCCATGGTCATTATTGACTGGTTCAGTTTTGGTCATCACATTTTTATCCCTGTTCATAAATGCCTTCTATTAAAATCAACTTTGCCACACTACTTATTCTTCATTTTGAAGAGTGAAAGGCTCTGCATTCATACAAGACCTACACAAAATTCTATGAGCGTGCAGACACTCAATATGTGCGCATTAAAACCCTCCTATACTTATAACTATCACAGCCTATCAAAAAATCTAAACACCAACTCACACAGTTTGTGTGTGTTTCAATCTGTCGTTTGATAGGTTTTGATCTGTACAACAACTGGGTCGATTTTGGCCAGGTGCACAGGAGGGTTAAGGCTGGCTGCAAATACTCCCCACTTGTCTTTAATGTATTAACTGGTGTGTCACGACTGTCATTTTGCTGACTAAATCCACCAATTGTTAAATGTTGCAATTACAAGAAGTTTGTATCTGTGGTGTATGAGCTGATGAAAGTATTCTCTTTGTACAGAAGTCACTGTCAAAATGTAGTCATTAGCCAATGTAAGTTATCCCACGAGCGCGAGTGGAACACGGAATAATGTAGTGCATCTGTGTCCATGTGGAACACAGATGCACTACATTTTCCGTGTTTCACTAGTGCGAGCAGGATTTATCTTCTAGCAAACTTATTCAATTCAATTTATCTCCTCGATATTGAACAACTGTTCGAAATTGACGTTTTTCCGAAAGCATTTGCATCTAGATGTTATTGAAATAGCTTTCAGTAGTTTTTTATGTATTCTACTAAGATGTTGCATATACCCGTTTGTGGTTATATTTGTAAAATTATACTTACAATAAAACTGACTAGAGCAGCATTTAGTCAGTCAAAACATTGTACATGCCATCTCTAGCCAAAATTAATATGCCTCAGGTGACCACTGTAAGGATATAACTTGGTCAACATAGTACGTCGTTGAAGATGCTTAGCATTTTTATTACTTAATTTAAGTAATTGTCAAAGAAATTTTGCCCCCAAAAAGATGATTTTACTAAAAAAAAATAACAGGGACTTGGTTTCAGTCCCAATGCAGTCAAATTTGCATTTTTCATTTAGATTTTATGAGTTTACCTCTATTTGGTTGTGTACAGTTCTCATTTAAAAGTGCAATGCAGCATTTGGTTGAGCTGACCAAACAATTGCAGGCATTGATGATAATACCTGTGCAAGTTGGAGCTCAATCCAGCATCGGGGTCATACGAAAATTGTTGTGCAAAACCCGTTCTGTTTTAACAGAATGTTGACAATGTGCTATTTCAATTAATGAAACTGAACTTTTTTGGAGGCCTTAAGATACATTTTTGTGTCGCCTAGACGAATGTTTTGGGAGACACTTACCTGTCCTAAATTCTGTGTGACCGTGTGACCGTAGCTCTGTATGTATGTTAACATTCAAAGGTAATGGTTCACCAACAGAACGTATCTCCCTGTTTATTGACAGTTTTCTCAAACCCCTCGTTCCACAGATGCCATCATACATCCATGACACCCCAGACTTCCTGCGCAAGCTGGAAGGAATCAAGAACAAGATTCCCAGCACAGCCATCATTGGTACTTCTGACGTCTCATCCCTGTACACCAACATCCCCCACGAGGAAGGTATTCGTGCTTGTTCCTCGGCCCTGGCCAAGGCAGGACACACAACCCCACCCATCAGTGATATTGGCACCCTCATGAGACTTGTACTAACCAAGAACAATTTTTCCTTTCTAGGTAAACACTATCTACAGGTACACGGTACAGCCATGGGCACTCGCATGGCCCCCTCCTTTGCATGCCTCTTCATGGGCGACCTCGAAGAGCGCATGCTTGCCTCAGCACCATGTCGCCCCTGGGTATGGTGGAGATATATTGACGATGTATTTTTCATCTGGACCAGTGATCAGGACAGTCTGGAGACTTTCATTAATCACATTAATTCCTTCCACAGGACCATCAAGTTTACATCAGAGTATTCAGTGCATCAGACCAACTTCCTGGATGTCACCATCCGCAAGGAAGACGACTCGGTAACCACTGATCTGTATTCTAAACCCACAGACACCCACCAGTACCTCCACTCCTCCAGCTGTCACCCCAGGCATTGCAAGACAGGCATAGCATTCAGCCAGGCACTCAGACTCAGAAGGATTTGTTCTAATAATTCTGACTTTTCCCATCATGTACAGGTACTGAAGAATAACTTGGTTGCCAGGGGCCACAGCTCCCGCCAAGTTCAACGTGCTATCGCCAGAGCCAAATCTATCACCAGAGATTTGGCTCTCAAGGAAAAGACGCCTAGCACTAATGCCGACCCCAAGATTCCCTTGGTCACCACCTTTCATCCCAGTCTCCCTCCCCTTCGTAAAATAACTAACGACAACCATCATATCCTTCATACTTCAGATCGCCTTGCCCGTGCCGCCCCTGACAACCCAGTATTGGCTTATAGGCGCCCCCGCAATCTACGAGACCTGATTGTTCAAGCCGAGGTCCCCACCTTGGCTGCATCCCCTCCCATACAGCATGGTACTTTTAAGTGCGATTCCAGGTGTGTTGTTTGCCAGACTCACATGCAGGAGTCTGACTCCTTTTCTGGCCATTCATCTGGAACTACTCACAGAACCAATGGCAACATCACTTGCAACACCTCTAATGTCATATATCTCATTTCTTGCAGGGTTTGTGGTATCCAGTATGTCGGGGAGACCAAGAACATGCTCAAAAAGCGTTTCTATGGCCATCGGTCGACTGTGAACACCAAGAAAATGGACACCCCTGTTGGTCATCATTTCAACTTGCCTAACCATTCCATTTCTGATATGATTCTACAGGGCATAGAATCACTTGGCCACCGCAAGGACTCAGTTCGCCTCAGCCGAGAGAAAGTTTGGATGAAACGTCTTCGGACTATTCAACCACATGGTCTCAACATCCAGGAAGGGAATGATTAACTTTAAATTTTTCCCCCATTGTCATTTGTTTACAGATTATCCTCCTGGCAAAACACTCTTGGGGTCTCTTGGCCAAATGGTGTTGTCTTTCCATTTCCTGTTTATCCTTGCCACTTCTCTTTGTTCCTTTTCTTGCCCTATTACCACCTTCAATTCAAACCCCCCCCCCCCCTTCCTAACCACACTCCTTTGTCCATTTCCCCAGCTTCAACCTTCATCTTAATCCCTCCCCTCCTTCATCCTTACCCTAATCACACCTCTTTGTTCCTGTCTTTCTGGCTGTCCTTTCCTCTCCCTTTGATGTTTACCCACTGCCTATCTGCCATGCTCTTTTGCATCCCTCTTTTGTGTTTCTCCACCCACCCCCTCATGCATGTGTGTTCCCTACATGTTTGTTTCTTGTACTCTGTCATTCACCTTTGAGAAAGAACTTGCTTAAGTTCGAAACGTCAGGCCAGCTAATTTTTTGATTCAAAGTTTAGGTTAAGTTTTTGGGAGAAAGTTTATAACATCTACATGCTTTCATGGATTTTGATGAAACTTATATGCAGTGACCATTGGGTGGGAAGGTGCAATTCTTGTAGGAATGCTGAGGTCAAAGGTCATGTAGGGGTCATTAGACGTCATTAGTATGTCCGTATGTATGTGGCGCATTTTGGTCGGTTTTACATGCTATACACTGTATATGATACCGTCAGCCACTAACCCAGACACGCTATCGAGGAGAGGAATGGAACCAATACCTACAAACGGTCAGAGAGCTGCTCAATCCACAAGGCAAAAATCTACGATAGACTTAACAGACGGCGTTATCTACAACCAAAGCTCCGGGGGATTCTCATTCGCCCATCTTAATGTGAGAAGTTTAATAAACAAATTTGACCAATTTAAAATTTTAATGTCTACAAATCCATTCGATATCATCTGTCTAAATGAAACTTTCTGCAATGCCTCAATCTCCGACGACGGAAATCACATAACCAAATTTATCCATTGTCAGAAAAGACAGGAACCGGCATGGTGGTGGGGTTGCCATGTACATCCGAAACAATTTTACTTTTACTCGTCGTGAGGATCTTGAAACAGATGATGTCGAGTGCATATGGGTTGAAATTAAGTGTAAACAATGACAGCCTGTGCTTATTAGTTCTATTTATAGGCCACCTTCAAGCTCTGTTGAATTCATTGATAAACTAAGTGATATTATTAATAAGGCCTCCTGTGAATGTAAAGAAATTATTGCAACTGGGGACTTTAATGATGTTTCAGTTGACGATGATAGTATGAACTCAAACCCAATTATTTCTTGTTTTGGTTTATTCCAATTGGCGCAACTCATACATATGACTCAACACGTGTCACTGAGTCCACTCAAACAATAATCGATCTCATTTTCAGCTCCCATCCAGAGCTAATAAAGGAATGTGGTGTATTACCAGTCCTAATCAGTGACCATTATCTTGTTTATGGTCAACATAGTTGGAAAACACCAAAAATTAAAGGTCGCTCAATAGATTTTCGATGTCTTACAAATATAGACAATGATGCATTTAAAGACGACCTCCTTAATGCACCATAGCAAGATGTACTGGACTCTTATGATGTTGATGAAGCGTGGTGCAAATGGCACTCCATATTTATTCGTATTATTAACTTTCATGCGCCAATCAAAACTAAACGTATTCGGGGTGCCTCTTTACCTTGGCTCGATTGCGAAATTCTTAAACTTATGAGACAGCGGGATCGTGCACACAAAATCGCAAAACGCTCAGGCTCACAGATCGATTGGGACTCTTACAAAAAGCTGCGGAACAATGTAACTAATAAAATCCGCACTAAGAAGAGCGAATACTATACATCAGCCATAGAAGAAAATAGAAGCAATTCATCTATGCTATGGAAAAAACTAAAGGAGGTACTTCCTAAAAAACAGAAAATTGCTACAAATTCTATCACTTCCCCAAATGGAGAAAATATTGACGATCCCACTGACATTGCTGATACATTAAATGAACACTTTTCTACAATAGGAAAACGTACAGCTAGAAATTGCCCATCGGGCGAACTTGAAAACAATGATACCTACGCTTCTATTGTTGATTCTCTGGATGAACTTGAAGAATGCACTGTACCTAATATTACAGAAGAGTTCGTTCAAAAGCAAATATCATCCATGTCGGTTGGGAAAGCAACAGGTCCGGATGGCATCAGTGTTAAAATGATTAAAATTGCTTCCCCTTATATTACTAAATCTTTAACTTATATTTTTAACCTCTCCATAACATGCGAGCAATACCCTAAAGATTGGAAACACGCCTTGGTAACACCAATTCACAAGGGAGGAGATAAATGTAGTACAGGTAATTATCGGCCTATTTCTATACTGCCAATTATCTCTAAGATTCTAGAAAGATGGGTGTACTCGGCAGTATATAGCTACCTCGATAATAGCAATTTGATACCTAGTTGCCGATCAGGATTTAGACCCTTGCACTCAACTGAATGCACTCTACACGATTTAACAAACAAGTGTTTTAAGGCTATGGAGCAAGGTGAAGTTACAGGTAGTGTGTTCATAGATCTCAGTAAAGCTTTTGATTGTGTGGAACATGTAATCCTACTAGGCAATTTGAAGAAGCTGAGTTTGTCATCTTCTGGAATTAATTGGTTTAAGTCGTACCTAGGCGGTCGTAGTCAGTCTGTAAATATTAAGGGTACAATATCGAAGGTCTTGCCCATAGACATAGGCGTTCCACAAGGGTCGATCTTAGGGCCACTTTTATTCATTGTTTATAGTAGTGATTTTCCATCCTGTATACCCCAAAATTGCAACTTATTTATGTATGCAGATGACTCCACATTTAACTTGTAGCTCCTCTAGTATTAACGAAATAGAAAGGAACTTGAATGTAGCTCTTGCTAGTATTCACAACTGGTGCCAAAGAAAAAAACTAGCATTAAATGCCAACAAAACCAAATGTATCCTTAAATGTACCTCCCTCACCCCCTCAGCTGATATGTTTGCCACACTAAATTGGATTCCTTTTAAAGAAAGAGTTCAGTCCAAAAAGGCTATCTTTGTTTTCAAAAGCCTTAACAAAATGACTCCTTTGTACATGACAAATCTGTTCACACCACTTACAGTGATTCGTGAAACGCGACAATCGACCCAAATGGCACTGAAAGTTCCTTTCGCCAAAAAGGAATGCTACGTGACAAGTTTCGCTGTGAGTGGTGCCAGTATATGGAATAATCTGCCTGAACAAATGAGAACCATAAACTCCTTAAGTACATTTAAATCGGAGCTACGTAAAGCCATCTATCAGTGATATTTCTGTCATTTACGCTGATCTGCGGAGTTATAAACTTGGTTGCCAAAATACTTTGGAGCCGGATGGGAATTTCCCCTTGTTTTTCACCCTAAAAGGTTTTTTTCGCGGGTTTTTCGCCCATCCCGTAAATCAGCAATAGGCTTCTGGAGAGTTGAAAAGTTAACCGAAAAAAATTTATTTGTGTAAACATTATTGTATTTGTTTAAATATTTTGTATGAATGTGTAAATATTCAGTTTTAACTAATAATATGCAGGTCCCCAATGGAAACCAGTTTTAAACTGTTTGGGCACACCCTGGGTAAAGAAATGTAATAAATATATAAATAAAAAATACCTGTAGTCAGTGCTTCTTATCTAGCGAGCACTCCCAAAACTTTTTCAAACTAGTTCTTGATGTCCTAGCGAACATACAGAGCATCCTCTCCCTGTTAGGCAAATTGTACAACTGCAGCAAAGTCTCTTGCTCAAGGACACAAGCACCGATATTCTTCTCTCCATTTGTACCAACTTTCTAAATTAACATCTACTACTGCACATAGGTAAATACTATTTATTACTGCAATTTATACTTCAGTATTTATTTCTGGCACTTCCAATTGTGCATGTTTATTTTTTTACATTAAGAACCCATGGCCATGTCTTTCTTTTTCATTCGTTTATCCCTAACAGTCCCAGATCCTCTGATTTTAATATGATTTTGCATGCACCCTAGGGGGTTAGGTTAAGTTAGGATTTGACTAAATACAAACAGCGCTTTAAAATTGTGTGCACTATGTGAAATAAGATATTTTACCAGCCTGACACTATGAACATCTAACAAAAGAAAAACGGTACACTAACAATGAACATCCATTGTTACTTGGCACTACATCCATTGTTACTTGTTCACAGTGTGAGCACCTCAAACACTGTGTACGTCCTTTACATGTTTGGTTTGGCTTGGCTGTTTTTTATGTAATTTTTCTCTTTTGTGTACATCCCCAGCTAACACATTGATGTTTTGATTACGTGGTATAAATGTTATGTGTAATGTTGTGATGATATTACGAAATAATGTTATGGCGACGTGGTCTTGCAAACGTTTTAGTGATACCTACATGACATTAATGAAAAAACGTTGGTGCGATGTTTTCATAACGTTTCAAAATGTTTACATATATTGCGCATGAAATATTAATTTGACATCGTAAAAATATTTCATGGGCAATGTTTTGTGTGGTATAGTGTGCAATAAATGTTTCCCCCATCAAATCATGTTTTAAATGTACAGTCGAACACCTTTATAACAAGGTCCTTGGGACTTTACAATTTACCTTGTTATAACAGGTACCTTGTATTATCAGTAATGGAAAACAAAGAAAAACAAAGACTCGGGACCTTTTTTTGTTTTCCTTGTTATAAGCAGGATGTTGTATTAACAGTGCTCTTATTATCAGGGTTCGGCTGTACATTGTATTTTCATTGTGTCAATTGTGAAGATACGTGGTACAGTCGACTCCCGTTATAACGAGGTCCGGCGGACTTTCACAATTCTGTCGTTATAGCCGGAACCTCGCTACAACCGGAGCGCATTTTTTCCCATTCGTTGTGCACAAGTTACGTGCTACTTGTATTTGTACATATGCGCGCCTGTTGTAATCGTGTAACGCACGTCCGAACTCATGAAAAGATGAACGTATGTTGGTATGTACGTCTGTTATTATACTATTTAACTGATGGTGATGAATAAAATATACCTTTAAGAGTACATTGTGTAATATTTGACGACCTGAATCCAGAGGAGAAGTCATCATCGCTGAGAAGAATCGCCGAGAAGCATTTGCTGGAATCGGACAAGAGAGGGCGCCAATATTACTTCCGGGTTTTAGTGTCTCTTCGGATGTGAAATTATAATTTTTGTTGTTGACTTTGTGGAGTAATTGGGGATTGTTTCTGGAGGGATTCTTTTAAGTTTTTATAATTTCGGATTAACCTATGTTTTTTTGGTGGGGCATTTAAAGTTTCTGGGACAACTGTTTTCAGTGGGACTTTCTTTTTGGCGGGGGGGGGGTTGTTGAGATGATTTTTAAAACTTCATATTCCCAGTTTGCCCAGATTGACACGCAATAACAAAAGATATGGTGCATTTTTTTCTAATGCATTTTTTAATAGCCACAAGCCAACAATAAGCGAGCAATTACGCACCCGATGTTCGGGCGGCAGCACTAAAGGCTATTCTAGATCCTTACAATGATAACACTTATCTCCTGAGCGCCCCCTATTGTCCGTTAAAAAGCATTTGGCGGCGTAGTGCCGCAGTCGTGAGCCTGGTCATGCTAAGGGAAACCGCAGCGGGGGGATTAGCGACTAGACCTACTGTGCTGATTATTTAAGATCGGCGAGATGAAATAACGTTGGGTTGAAGTCCTTACAAAGGTACATTGATGGGTGAAGCTTAGGTGCGTTGCCTGAATTAGGAAAACGGGAGCATGATGCCCGTATCGGGACAAAAGGTTTGTCGTTGACAAGCTGCAGTGTCCGTAGTTTTGAAAAGATGTCGTTGTAAATGGGTTGAGAACAATGGTTTTGCTCGCCTGGGGTCGGCCAAAATCGTCGTTTTAGCCGGAGTCTCGTAATGTCCGTGCCCGTAATAACCAAATATTTCTCCATAGTAATGTACACGAATTGATCGGGACTGGGAGAATGTGCTCGTTACATCCGGGATATCGTTATGACCGAGCTCGTTATATAATGGGAGTCGACTGTACATGTTTTGTCGGGGGCTTATTATATGCGGAGAATCGTTGAGGCACTAATTGGGCCCAGGCTGTATGGGCATGGTTTTTATGAAGTATGCTAGTCGATTGGGTATTAAAGTAGAATCTTTCCCGTTCATTTAACTTTGAAGTAAACTACTTTATTCATCCTTATTTGGCAAAATCCTCAGTGTTAAGCAATTCCATAATGTCCACGAATGTTTGGGAGCCAAAACTGACGGAAATAATGCATGATATAAATATTGAAGATAGCGCTTCAAAATAATGTAGGGACCAGGAACCAGTCTATACAGCCAAAAACCTGACTCATGTCAATGGAGGGCGCTATTTTGCTTGCACAGGCAATCGAAATTTTTAAACACTAAAAAAAAAGGAAAATCATCGAAATCATTCGAAGGTCGAAATTTAAAGCTGAGCGCTGATGTTGCATTTCGCCCTACGAGTACGACGATGCACGTCCTACATGTACGCATTTCCAGGTAAGGGTGATTAGTGTGGCCCTGTTCCCTATAACCATGAAGGCCATGAATCTACTTTTTGGTTATTAATATTACTTATTAGAATTGCCAAACTAGTTAGCGACATTACAAACCAACAGGGGAAGGGCCCAATTTCATGGCTCTGCTTACTGTTAGCGAAAAATCCTCGCTTACTGTAGCAGAAAATTCTGTGCTTACGGCAAGCTTATTTCACGCGTTAGCGGGAAATTTTTGCTCCTGAGCATGCGTACATCCCGTAACTAAGGATTCTGTGCTTACACTAGTTACAGGGTTAGCGCAGAATTTGTCTGTTAGCGCAAAATGGTGATCGTAAGCACGGAAAGCTGTGGTTAGCAGAGCCATGAAATTGGGCCCAGGTATGCCGTAAATAAAGGGAAGGGTTTTAGTTTTTGAGGGAAGTTTTGGGGTAAAGTGGTGATGAGGACGACAAAACGCAACGCGAAGATGGCGATCACCGCGTGCGACGACATGTAACCTCGATGTTCCGGTTTTCGAGGGTGTAAGGATTTATGCCAAGCAAGAGAAAAACTCGGACAAAAGCAAACTTCATTTAAGTATTCTCCCGACTGTCACCGAATCTTGAATTATGATCACGCCTAGCTTGAAAATTCCAGCTCTAGGCTCAAGATTCTACGAATCTTGAGCCTAGAGCTGGAATTTTCAAGCTAGATCACGCTTGTAGTTGCCACGAGTGGCAATCGTTTCAACTCACCGAACGCGCGTCATGCAGCAGAAGCAGTACCTGTTTTCGAGGTTAATAAAAAAACGTAAAAATCTATGGCGGTGTCCCATCCCAACTACCCAAAGAAATCGATATTTTGGGTACCTTTCATCCCAAGTGGTATATTCCGGACATTTTAACTGAGAAAACAAATAAACAATCAAAGTTTAAGCGGCTTTTTCTAATGTTTAATTATTTTCACACATTTATTTTCACTTCCAATGGTTGACAATTCAGTTTGGAAATAATTTAATATAGTTATTTTACACTTGGGCTTTTTCTGAGATATTCCACTCCCTAGGGTGTGTGGAAAATCATATTAAAATTGAAGGATTCAGGACTGTTAGGGTTAAGGAATAAATATAATTCCTTCAAAGTTTCCATTCATTAATTTCAGTTAAGTTTAGTGCAATACATTTTTAATTACCCACCCATATACCTTCCCCTCCCATTCCTGCTCCCACCTTCCCATGCCCCACCCACAAATTCTGTAGCTACCTCTCCCTTCCCCCACCCCTCATCCTTACCTCAGTGTTTTTCTTGCCTCCCCCTCCCCTCCCTGTCACATTCCCTTCCCCCATCCTGGCATCCTTCTATCTTCTTTTTTGTTCACCAACCTCCCTGTGACCACTCCCTTACATTGCCAGGCCTTCTCAATGTTTGCCCACTTAGTTTTATATCGGTTTCCTATGTACTAATAATACATTTTTTTCTTGTGGTTTTGTATTTTGTAATGTCCTGTCATTAAATCCTTTTATGCCAAAGACCGGTTCATACTTAATGCGAATTTGTCTGGGTAATGGGTATCATGAAATCAATGACATCATGAAATTTGCTTTGCTTTTGCATTCGTGTGAAATATGAACAGGCCAAGTTGAATTTGGATGAATGGCAATAAAGTTTTTTTTTTTTACCAATTTTGACACTGTTTATGTATCCTGGGTAAATATCTACTCCCCCCCCCCCAAAAAAAACACCCCAAAAAACACCTAAATTCTCAAACTGAACCACCTCAGAAGCATTCTCATTCTTCAGGTGTGATGTGGCAGGGGCAATAAAATGTATCACTCGCCCTCAGCCTGGCAACCTTTGTATTGTATCTTAGATGAACCCAGTGTCTACAACTGTCATACATGCACTGTCCCCAAGATGTAAAGTACAGGGAATTGGCAAGTTCCTTTGGTCTAAACTTGTGACAGACGCAGCAGCTTTCGCCATAGTCACTTTCATCACTAGATTCGCTTGACAGATTTTGCCACCGAAGACTTGTAGCTCCGGAGGTCGAAGGTCCAGGTTGTGCTGTGGGCGACACATTTCTGCAGAATGATTTCTTTTTAGGGCATCACCTGACCAAAAAACGGCAACATTTCAAGATCGTTACAAGATTGGAATCTTCATTTCAAAATGTTAAGAAATATAGGGGGCCTACAATGTACAAAATTGAAATTTGACTTTTTTCAAATTCCAGGATCAATAACCACAAAATGTTCCAGTTTACCATCACATTCAATAAGCAAAATCCACGAATTATCCATTACTTTAACATAGCTCCATGACAATGCCCAGTAGTAGATGAGTCAACAGTCAGTTTTCCTATAAGAAACATGTCTTTTTAGGAGCTCCGTAGCACAGTCAAGGTTCGACCAGACAATAAATGGTCACATGATTTGGTTTGCTTGGATACTGACAAGCAGACAGCACACTGTGAACATTTTCACTGACATTAAATACACTTTTTACAGGCTCATATTTGTCCCTGAACATTTGTATAATATTGACAAATAAATAGCTGCTGACGAGTTTTCATTCAAAACTCACCGACATAGCCTTCAGTTTCCACATTTGTTGGGCTGGCGGTGGAACACGTAACGCACACAAAAAAATCAACTGGTTGTGTGGTACAAATCTGCGCGTGCGTCGCTACCTGTGACGTAGGTCAACCCTCGAAAACTGGATGCCTCGAAACCATGTACGCGGACGATATATATAGGCCTAAACCATAGAGGAAGGAAAACTGCATGACAACTGCTGTAAAGCATGTAAGAAAATAAGCCAGTTCGATGTTTCGCTCGCGCATGCGCCAACTCCCTGACGACAGTTTTTGTTGGTGATAAACAAACGTTTCCGCTCGATAGCAACGGTCTTGGACACGCGTTTTTCCATTACAGCTTGGATTTCTTCATATTACAAGTCTAAATTTTCCAAACCTGTCAAAATGTTTGCCATCATAGGAAACCCCATTAAACTATAACTTGATTTTGGACTCGGCATTTTATCGCTCAGAACAAAAAAGTTGTGATTTTTCCCGAACCCCCGCACATTGTCCGGGCCCACTGGACGTTCAGCCCGTGAGACACGGGCAAAATTAGTTCCAATTATCTCTTTGCACAACGCAGCAACACGGAACATGCGTCGCGTACTGCGAGCCAGACTAAATCTGGCAATGGACTTATGGCATCCACGCACAATACGCATACGGTACCAGTCTGGTTTCCGCCATGCAAGATGTCTCGGGGTTGTTACAAAATAATCGTTTTGCTTCTGTACTCGATCTATAAAAATACTTGTTGACCAAGTGCGCCTGGTTTGTCTGATTTTCTTTTTATATCACCCTGTTTATAATAGTTTGGACTTCATGTGTACGAAGATGCCAAATTACCTCATTTAAAAAATATTAATATTCGATTGGAAGTACAGCGAAATCATAGTAAATTAAATCCTATTCACGACTTTGACAAAACAATGGTGCGCCATGCTAAGCTTCGGCAATAAATGGCGCATCACCAGTATTAAATCAAGTTCAAACGCGTGCTCAATGCTTAGAGCCTGAGTTTGGCTATGGCACCGCAAAAGACCACAGAATTAGGCCGAACTATAGAATATGACAATGGGCAAACTTCAGATGATTTATTATTTAATTCCACAACAAAGTACGTGCCAGCCACTTACCTTTAATAAGTTTAGAATGAATTTCCTATCAAAAAGAACAGCTAATTTATGAACTGCAAGTTAAACTGAAAAGTTAAGACGAAAAGCATCAACAGTACAGTGTGGCGCATGGTCATCTTAAAAAATAATTCACTTATCAACAAAGTACTACTGTAAACAAATGAATTTCTACGTTCCTTTTCCATCGAAGTCTAAAGAGCAAAAGTACAATTAACATGAATGCAGTCTAAAATAAACCAAAAAAGTATATGACACAAGTTGTAGACCCTATACATTTACACGAACATAATTGGCTTTTCCGAAATTTTTCGGAAAAGCCTTTGTTTTTGTTCTGATTATTTTTTTTCTTCTCCTTCTTCTTGTTCTATCAAAAATGCCATAGACAAAGCACACGTTTTATTCTCACCGCGACTTTTGCCATTAAACAGACTTCAATCCTAATGAGAGTTTGCATAGACTTGGACCCTATACCGAAGTAGTGCCTATTACTCTGACGTCATGATGACGTCATCACGTGGCACGTGACGTCATCTCAAAAGTGCGTTTTTGAAGGGCCTAAATCTAGAGAACCCTATGTCCGATTGAGCTCAAACTTGGTTTGTTGGTGGACCGGCTTGTGTTATAGATGAAAATCCACGTGACGTCATGATGACATCATCATACGAATTTGCAGTATTTTTTTAAGTTTTGAACCCTTAAGCCATATCTCATCAACTGAACATGCTAATTTCGAAATTCTTTTTGTAATAGGTTTGTTAGATCATAGATACTTACATATAAATGTGAAAAATGTATGACGTCATCATGACGTCATCAAAAATGTGCTTTTTTGAAATACATATAAGGGTAGGTCCGATCGTCACAAAAATTGGTGGGTAGGCAGATATTGTCACTAGCATGCATAATCCGAAGTGACGTCATGATGACGTCATCGGCTGATTTTCTATGATTTTTTAAATGTTTCAAATTTCATTATACACTCAAAAACTTACTGTCATTGATCAGATTGACTACAAACTCGATCCAGGCAAAGACCACGTTGCAAATGTTTGCTTCGACAAGTACAGTTGTGATGACGTCATCGTGGGTCACGTGACGTCATCTTAAAGGTGCACACTTTAAGGTCCTATATCTAGAGAACCGTAAGTCCGATTGGGTGCAGTCTTAATGCTGATAGGCCAGGATTTGTTACAGATAAAAAAAAATGATGTGACGTCATGATGACGTCATGATGACGTCATCTAGAGGTCATTAAATTCAAGTCAAAATTTGGTATATTTAGCAATCTCTTATGACAAAAACCTTCAGAAGTTTTATACACTGTATTTTTGTGTACCTAATTCCAAGTTCCCATGATCATAGCTCACTTCAGCGTCAAAATATACCCATTTCAATATTTAGCCCCAAAACAATATGATAACAAAGGAATTCTGGGAAGGCAGTGTAACCATGGGTGTCACGTTGCACGTTCTTAATTTATCCTACAATCCAACGTAAACTTGTGTGTGGAGTTGCGCTGTACGAGCGAAATCATATAGCAGTGCATGTTTGGCGTAAATCTGTGTGTTGTTGCGGTGCTTTTTGGAACTGTGCTTTGTATACGGAGCTTTGAGCGCCAAGGGATACCATTTCCTTGCACTATGATTATATAATGGCGTACGGACTGCATGGATTTTCCTCGATGTGCCTCTCGGAATTGAACGGTAAATTTCACTTTTTATCCGGATGGTAGGTGAACCTTAGTACCTCTATCTTAATCATGAAACTCCACTTGTTCCTCAAGTGGCGTATCTAGTATTTTGGTGGTCGTTAATGGTGAAATCCGATGTTTTGTTGGGTCTTCGGACGTACTTAATTAATGAATAGGAAAACGCCGCACACGTACTTGGACACTACTATTGCTAGATCATGTATACAAACCAATGCTGAGGGCAGCAGGCCTGGCAACCTTGTTTCAAAACCGCGGTTCAAAAACTTCCTCAACTCCAACACTTCGTACACTTTTTCTACACAGGGCTTTTGGTGCAAGTGTCCAACTTCGGATATCATTTGTGATGACCGACGCGCGCCCTATCCGAACTACTGTATAGCCTAGTGGATAGAGCTTGTGACTCCCGACCACAGGGTTCTGAGTTCGATCCTCGCAAGGGAAGGGACTGTTTTCTCCACATCTTTTTTTGTTTTTTCTTCAGCAATTTTTGGCTTTTCCGCAAAAATGCAAAAAAAAAACGTTTGTTTTTGTTATTATTTTTTCTTCTTTTTCAAATTTTATTCCTAACTGACTTCGCGCATAGACTTTCTAGACGGCACTTTGGTCATCAAAAAACTTTGGATCTTAGTCAGTTAGCATACACATAGACATAGCAAAGATGTGTGCTGCAGAGTGACGTCATCATGACGTCATCGTGTGTCACGTGACGTCAACTTAAAGGTTCAATTTTTAAAGTCCAATATCTCCCGAAGTAAATGTGGGATTTCATTTCGGACTGAAGTTTTGTTTATATAAAGACAAGGATGTGTTACATGTGAAAATTGGGTGACGTCACGATGACGTCATCATGTGATGTTTTTTTTAATATTGAATTTTTGCATTTTTAACCTTTTTTTCAAGATATCTAGCGAACGAAACAAGGTATTTTCTAAATTGTTTTGTTAATAGCTTTGGTATGTGACATAGATATGCACCAAGTTGGGTCACTTGCGTGACGTCATCTTGACGTAATCAAAATTGTGGTGTTTTTAATACACATAAACAAGATGCGATTGTAATAACAATCGGTGACACAGAACAAGACCACATTGCGAAAGTTTGCTTTCACAAGCGCCCTATTGATGATGTCATAATGGGCCACGTGATGTCATCTTAAAGGAACATTTTTGAAGGGCCCATATCTAAAGAACCGTAGGTCCGATTGACTTCAAAGTTGCTATGCAGGTAGGCCAGCATACGATTTGATATATATTTTTTTTTTTTTTTGCACATTTAAGCCAATATCTCATTAACGGAACATGCTAAATTCGAAATTATTTTTGTAACAGGTCTGTTAGGTCATATTTCAAATGAATACAACAATTTGTGACGTCATAATGACGTCATCAAAGGCATGATTTCTTGAAAGACATAAAGGTAGGTCTAATCGCCATGAAACTTGGTGCTTAGATTTGTCAATAATAAGCAAAAGTCGAAGTGACATCATACAAAATAATACGGAAAAGCCCTATGTTCTGTTCATCAAACAGAACATAGACCTCTAGTTAAATTATAAGTTGGTAAATTGTTTTATATAAATAAAATCTATTTTTTTTTCAACTTGTGTATTTTCTAATTCTTCGTACCCCTTTATAGCCCTACACACCCTCTCAAGTTACATAAAGTTTAATATTTGTTATATTTCTATGTACATGTAACCGTTCTGCAATTCCACTGCTGACGGCAAAAGAATGGAATACATGTAATAAACCACGAATAATAATAATAAAAACATCGACAGGCAACCTGTGTTGAAAATACCATGCCCTCAATAATAACCTCGAAGGGTTGTGACCGCTGTGATTGGACCTTGCCTTCGGCTCGGTCCGGTAACAGCGGTCACGCCCCTCCTCGATTATTATTGACATGGTAAAGACCGGGTCATCACACTTTTATCAAGTTTTTCACGCATTTTTCATGCATATATGCCGTGGCGGTTAAAAGTTTTTTTTTTTATATAATGGACTGCCCGATCATGAGACATTTCTTTTTTTACATACGGGAACTATTAACGGGAAAGTTCTACATTGTATTAACCTCCGTCCACAAAAAGTTACTGTCGACAAAAATGCGGCATTTGACATTGCTAAGCATCAAAACTTTTCTCTTAACCCCAACTACCCCAAGCCTTACAAACTTCAACAGCAGAATGTTTTGAATTTTGATGGTTCAGGACTGTAGCACCTTGGCACCATTACTTTACATGGAGCTATGATGCCCCAATTTGTCTAAGTCCAAAGAATGTGCCATAGGTATACTGCACAGTGTTGGATTTTGACAGGTTAGGGTTAGTGTTAAAGTCGTCAAACAGGCAAAAAGGTATTTGAATGTTCGTTTAACAGTCAAATATTCGGGACAGCCTTACAAACGGTCGAGTGGTCTGACATTCATGCAGACTGATCAGTAGAGTACAGCGTTAGGGAAATTTTTCGCCTTCCTCTCTGTCACTACACTGACTAAAATGATCTTTTACAATCTTTGATTTTTAGTATAAAGTTCTGCCTTATACACAGTAGTCACAACAAATCAGTGATGTAATGCCTTGCAGGGCTGTAGTTGAGTCCATCACAAGTCCCTGCAAGTCCCTGCAATTCCCCCACAAACCCTCACAAACCCTCCAGTCCTAATCCCAATCACAAGCTATTCACATGAGCTTTGACAAAGGCATTCCTTTGTCAATGTTAATCCAGTTACTTGTGACCAGCTTTATGAAACTTAAAAAGGACTTCTGACTGGGCTCGCGAAAGGACTTGTGAAAGGACTTGCAGTATACTCGACTACAGCTCTGGTGCCTTGATGCTGATCCTTGGCCTTATGGCTGGATTTTAGGGCCTTGGCCATGCGGGCAAAAGCCTTGGCCTTGAGGATAAATGCCTTGCCATTTTCAATGTCTTGCCTTAAGCTTCAAAGCCTTTAGATTTTTATAATAAAAACAAAAATTATACATTAATTTGTTTGAATTCGTGCTGTTCTGCAATCATGCAACTCATATCTGGGTCAGCTCTCTGCAAAGTCTGCAATCTAATTTATTAATTCTACAGCTACACACATCTTGGGTATCTGCGTTGACGAAATTTCAGTTTCGCATTATGCATATTGCATACTAACGTTATTACCATGATCCCATTTTATTGCAGTTTTTCCCCAAAACAAGGTTCTATTTTGTCTGTGTACAGAACCATAACAAAATGCACAAAAAGGTTCCTCAAACTAAAATGTATAATTTTTTTAATTTATACTTTTTAAATTTGAGGATCAATCTGTTATTTTCAAGTACCCTGATGCCCACTATAAACAGCTTCAGGTATCTGTAATAATTGTGATGATGTGAGACACTTTATGAGATAATGGAAATAACTTTTCCACTATGAAAAATGTTTATGAAAATCTTAATCATTATTTAATCAATAATTTTATTGAATGCCAAATGATTGATTCATTTATCATGTCCAGGCTAAACAATGTCTGGCCAGGATTTACATGGTAAATCAAAACAATTACTGATCAAATAAAGAGTATAATTTTCATAAACATTTCATAAAAATGGGATACATAACATCAGTTGTAGACATTAGCAAACTTGGTTTAGATTACTACAGATATGTGCGGCATTATAGAAGTAAACCATTCTTAAAACATTTCTCGAACACCATTTTGTTTTGGTCAAACTTAATAACAAAGTGAAATCCTGACGACCTGAAGTTGTATTTTGATAGGAGGCAGTCACGATAATGTGTGTAGGAATATTCTGATTGCAAATAATGACAGTTTCTTCTCTTGATAAAGGCAACTTATGATGGTGTGGCTACATTCTATGAGTGGGCCCATGGAGGGAGGAACCTTCCTCCATGGTAGCCTAAGCCCGTTTCACACGAGCACTGGAAACACATCTGCGATATTCACTGGGCCAGGCATGCAACTTTTCCTCGGATCAGCTGATTTTTTTTTTTTTTCACTTCACACTTATTTGCCATTGAAAATTGAAAAACACTGTGCAAAGTCTTGTAAAGATTGGAATTTCCTTGTTTTTTGTTAAATCCAAGTTGCATGCCTGCTGGGCATTCACGTACATAATTTTTAGAAAAAAGAAGGAACTTGAGTAACTCCAAATTCTGCTTAACTCGAAATTTGATCCCATATTTTTGGCCATGAGGTCTGACTTATCAAGATTTCACTGTATATGCAAGCATTACTTCAGACCCATGCGGCACCAGAAAAACGTGTGGCACAACCTGTTATTTTAAGATTTATGTCAGCAAAATCCGTAAAAAGATAAGGCACAAATCAACATGTATGTGCCACTTTGAGTGACCGTATACTGTGCCGAGAACATCTAACACAGAAAATGCAAGCTTTCTTGCACTATATTGCATGAAAATATCCTGAATAAAGTCTCAAAATTAAAGGTTGTGCAAAGTGTTTATAAATACAATTCTGAACACAAATTAATTGCTTTTTCTCCTCACTGATTTTGGATGGGGAGTATTAAAGTAAAATCTTTACAATATTTTCCCCGATGGCCACTACATTTTTCTTTTAAGATGACTTTCTCCAATATTGAAGTCCCCAAATTGATTCAAAATATGTGATACAGTACATCCATTTTTTGGAAAGAGTTCCATATCCGGAAATCACCTATTTTCCCTTAATATGACTTAAAGAAACTACCAAAAAGTGTAAATCTAATGAAGAAACAAGAATTCAGGTGGGATAATTTTCAACTTATTCTTTGAAAATACTTTGACTTTTTCTGTCATGGCCCATAGACTTTGTGCAAGAGGTATAAGTGAAGTCCGGATATGGAACTCTCCCATTTTTTTTCTTTCCCTTTACATTTGTATGGTATTTTAGGGAGAAGGGGGGAAAAAAGCATACGGCTGCATAAAAGGAAGTGGGCGGCGACAACACTAAAAATAAAATTATTTTGCCTAAAGTGAAAGTCGAATGTGATCATTTAGTGCTACAGAGAGTTATGCTAGGCTGGCACAGTGTAAATATTAGTGGATTTTGCAATGTGATTCTGAAAAGAAATTCCGTTTTCCTGACATATCTCTTTTTCACAGCACAATTCTGTCTCATTTTATACACCTGAGGTCCCTGTAACCATCATAACTACCAGCATGGGCAAGTTACAAGCATTTGAGGTGGTCTTTGAAGGAGACGACTTCGATGTGTTCAGCTCCGGACAGATCGTAAATGGTTTCATCAAGATTGTTCTCTCGGAACCAAAGAATGATGTCGAATGTGAGTAACGTGGGACATTCCATAAATATGAGGGCCGGTGGTAAAAATGTACATTCCTATGCTATCTTGGCGGATCTGTCGTGTATAGTTAGTCCACATGTACACGTATTGTATACGTTCGAGGACAAGAGGAGAAAGAAAATACAAAGGAATCTTTCTTGTCCTCGGGAGTCGGTCTTTTGTTAAATTCGGACCTTGGACATAAAAATATGTGCTTAGTCTGTGGGGTTGTGTTATATTAGGAACAATAGAAAACAAAGCATTGTCCTCGGTAGTATTGGAAAACACGACTGTGTGTTCGTTTTTGTGTTTTTATTGTGTAACCATCATCAATATGCACTAAATAAAAACCAACAAAATTTGTATCATGAGAATGCATTGTCCTAATTTTGGTTTTTAAAAAAACCTAAATGTTAACTTTTTAGTCAAAACGTTGACATTTAAACACTGCATTCAAAAGTGTGATTTTCCCTTCTTTTTTTAGGGGTTATCTTGGTTATTTGTAAACTAAAATGATGGATAACACACCAATTTTGACAATAAAACTCACATTTCATAAATAATTAGATTTTGTTCTTTACATGAGAGGTTTGGCAAAAATGGGTTTCCTTTGTAAACTTTGGTGTCCCCTAAAAATATTTACATGGGGAACATTACTATTGACCGTATCCTCCATATTACATGTAACTATTGTATCTGTTCAATTTTGATGGCTAGTTTAAGCTTATACTTTGTTTCAAAGTATTTGAAAGTTTAACAAGAAAAAATATGGAAATAAGAAAAAATAAGAAAAAATATGGGTATCTAAATTTTGACACTTCCCCTTTGGTGTCCCCCAATTTTTTTACGTTGTGAAACTTTGTGGTTACATTAAAAATATTTGCCAGGCTTAATTTGTGGATATTTCTAGCTAAAATGTAATCTGGATGCAGGTTTTTAACATGCATTAAAACTTTGTGAAATTAGAACAGAGATTTTTCTTTTTTTGCCCTATCCCGACGTAATGTATGAAGCACTGTATACTCGGTGCTTTCCGAGAGCCTGTGTGAAAAAATTCACAGGCTTACTCGGGCGGGATTCAAACCCACTACTTCCTGCTTACTAGTGCAGATGTCTTAATAACCACTCGACCACCGAGCTTGCCAGGGTCGGCTGGCCGATTCGAATCCAATGCAGCAGCAGGTGCCGCATAATCAATGGAATTTTCACATTGATTACGCGGTATCCGCTGCTGGACAAAAGCTGGCTGCAACACGTTTCTGCTGATTTCTTTCCACATATTGCAGCAATTAGGATGAAGTTTAAGGGCAAGGCCCACACTCATTGGATGGACGGGACTGATGACGAGGATTTAAAGACCTACTCGGGCAGGGAGACATACTTTAAGGAAAAGCTGACCTGCTTTGGGAAAGGTAAAGCCTCCATCTCCATATTACCTGTACAGTGAAATCTTGATACATGTAAAGTCAAAACCAGTTAAATCGGGAAAAAAACAGTTAATTCAAGTAAGAATTTATTCCCGTGAAAAGAATAGTAAATCATGTACAATATAAACATGCCCACACTATTAAACTTGAAATTTCGGACCAGTAACTCCGGATAAGTAAAACTCAAAATTGCCAGGTGCAGAAATAAACTTGCATAATTAGGCCACAGAAGAAATTGGAATCCTTTTGTTAGGTTAAGGAATCTCCCAGGACCCCAATCAATAAACCTAAACTCGGGTATTGATCCGGTATAGATAAGCAACAAAGAGGCTATTAGCATCTATATTATCATTGGAGCAGCTGCCTATTCCCTGTGGTGTAACTTACAATCATCAAAGCCAACCGCAGGTGATGACCAGCCCAGGAAGGCAGAAGTCGCAAAGTGGCTGCAATGGTCACCACAACCATGTGCTGCAAGCAACCATGATGCAGTTGGCAATGATTCAAGTTACATGGGATATTCGCTGTGCCAGGCATGCAACTTTTCCTCGGATCAGCTGATTTCCTCATTTTTCACTTCACACTTCGTCACCAACACCACGAACTGACACTCTCTAGCGCGTGAGTGCCTGCACACGCGCGTATTTTACAGAACCGAGTAATTTTCGTTTTTATGAACTGACACCCAAGTAGGGGAGCGCGCGCTAACCACATTTTCATTTTCACGAACTGAAACCATTCTTAATTTCACAAGTTTTAGAGGTTTTCAGTTTAATGTTTCTGTAAACCCACAAGTATACAGATGGAGTAGGTTCATGTCAAAGCTTTTAAAGCATTTATCTTGGAATGGAATTTCCGCTACATGCTTGCGTGTCAATTCGTGAAAACAAAAATTCTTCTCTAGCGAGTCAGTGCCCGATGTGCGCGCGCACACACCTGGGTGTCAGTTCGTGAAACCGAAATTTACTCAGTACGTGGTTTCACGAAGTGACACCCAGGTGCGCGTGAGTGTCAGTTCGTGAAAATGGTGATGACTTATACCATTGAAAATTGAAAAACAGTCTTGTAAAGATTGGAATTTCCTCGTTTTTTGTTAAATTATCAAAGTTGCATGCCTGCTGGGCATTCACGTACATAATTTTTGGAAAAAAGAAGGAACTTGGGTAACTCCAAATTCTGCTTAACTCGAAATTTGATCCCATTCCCATGAGGTCTGACTTATAGAGATTTCACTGTATATGCAAGCATTACTTCAGACCCATGCGGTTGTGTTTTTGTTTTTGTAAAACTGCTAGGTGCAGTGGTGCAATGGGGGAAGGGCTTTGAGGGTTTCACCCCCCCCCCCCCCCCCCCTCCCTCTTCCTCCCTCGTGCAGAAGAGTATAATGCATGTTGGTGTTGGACCCATGCTTGTTGACACGGCACCACTGGTATCAGAAAGACTCCAAACCTGACCTTAAAGGCCGTGTACGTGATTGGTCATTGTTGCAATTTTTAAAAATGGGCGGATTTGGGGGTTAGTATGTTATAGGAAATATCGTTCGACTGACCTGTTCAAAGTTTTGCGTTGTTGGATGGGACGAAAAAACCGAGAGAAAAACTAAGTGGGCGGCCAAGCTGCCTTATATGGGTCCCATTTGGGCCCTGTTTCACTGGGTTAGCAGTGGGTCCTTTGTGGGGTCCCTTCTTCACTTCATGCGGGTCATAAGTGGGCAAAATGTATGTATTCATGTGGGTCCTACATACGGGCCCTGTATATAGAAACTGTATGAGAAACCTAAAAGAGAAACAACTGTATGTTGTCAACAGTCAAATGTACTTTATTAAACCAGAGTTAAATGATTATAATATCAGCAAGTTATAAAAGTTGTTAATTTCTATTTTCTATGAAAATTTATGATGGAGTCGATTTAGAAAATGAAAGCGGATGGGATTCATAGTGTTTTTTTCCCTAACGAAACTAGTTGTGTCACTCAGATTTGATCAGTTGATAACGCGAACTTCAAATAGCATACGTGGCCTCCACATGGCAGAGGTGGACAGAGGTCAATGAATTATTGTGTGGAAAATGCAAACGCTTTAACTTTTTGTCAATTTAGTAAAAACGCTGTATTCTGCTTGGCTATGTCACAAAAGAAGTGAAACTGAAACGTTTTTTTATTTTATCTAAATATGGTGGTGCTGGGTCCGACAAGAATCCAAAAAGAAATTTCCGTTTTATTTCCACAGTCCATAAATTAATAAAATTTTAGAAAGTTTGCATTTACATGTATTTTCAGGTTTAGGTTTGGCCGCACAGGACTACTAATTTCAAACATTGGGTTACCATTTTTCTCAGTGTGGTTGTGGTAGTCCGGTGGATTACCAGTACCAGTTGAAATAATTTTTTTTCGAGCTCTGCGGGTTCGAAACAACTAAAGAAGTTATTTCCAAAATGCGATGTATATAAAAAGTATTAAACCCGTGGAAACAGACTTTTGTTCCCCCCATAGTTAGCCTGGGCCCAGTTTCATAGTGTTGCTTAACGGTAAGCAGAAAAGTTGTGGTAACTGCAGACTAATTTAAGCAAATCCTGCTTCCGAAGTTAGCGGGCTCTTCGCTGTGCTTACTGCACAGGGTTCCATTAGCAGAAAATTGTGTGTTATGCAGCGCTATCAAATTGGGCCCAGGAGAGGATGGAGTTTGTCACATTTTTGAAATTAACACTTCAACGTTCCTGAAGATATACATCCACATACCTGAAAACAATACAAGCAGCATTTGATTTGAATTGCTACTCCTTTTGTAAACAGGACCTTTCTGCCCAACGGGCCCATGTTGCTATCCCCTACCACCCACAAGCCACTTAGAAACCGCTCATTCTATTTCTTGTTACTCTGCCATAATTTGAGAATTCTTCTTGACAACATCTGTAAAATGAGAACAAAAAATTATTGGCACTAAACTAAAGGGTCGAACTTACTACAGAAGTAGAACTTGCTCCGAGTGGTGCTAAAACAATAAAAAATTCCCCTTGCATGGACAAGTGTTAGGAAATCATGTGAGAAATCTACTTGTAAGTAAAAAAAAAAAAAAAACTTGTGTTGTCCTTAAATGGGAAAAAATCAGGAGGGGAGGGCTGGTCAGTCGATTATCTATGAAAACAATACCACATGTCATGTATAAAACTCATTAAGTAAGCTTATTTAAACGCAAGATGGCAAAATGCACAATTGTGCCGTCGTAGCTGTATTTAAAGACAATGATTTTAATAAAACTTGTTCAATTTCTGCGGGAAAAGGTTAGATTTTGAAAATTTCCTTTAAAAAAAATTACAAAAAATAAATAAAAAATTACAAAAAAAAAACGCGACCAGACTTGTAACTTTTTGGGTTGGTCGCGGAGGGCAACAAAACAATTTTTTTGATTGGCGGCAGCCCATCGCACTCTTTATTCCCTTAGTAATATTTTCTGGTATGATTTTTTTCTTTTAACTGATTGATCAATGCACACTTGTGTAGTCTGTTCACTTGTACACACTGCCCAAATAGGGCGCTGGAAACATGTGATGCGCTTTGAGCTCTGATTGGATACATTTTGTGTTACCTGCTGGAGGTCACCGGTTCCGCCCACAATTTTCACTGGTGTCGCAATTTTCATATTGCTGCATGCCATTCGCAAACGTCATGGTCCGCTAACCAGAAAGTCGTGTGTTTCCTGCACAAAAATCTGTGAAGCGCATCATGTACATTCCCAGCACCCTGTTTGAGCGGTGGGTTAGAGCAAATTTGGTGAGGTTTAACAGTTCTACAAATGTGACCGGCTCTGCAAAAAGAGGTATTATGTCGGGAACATTTGAAAAATGGGTTATATACATAGTTGCATTTGTCACATCCTAAGCTTTAATTTGGTGTAGGTTTGACCCCTGTGGCATTTTGTGTTCTCGAGATATCTTGAAATGTGTATACTCCTATTTTCCAATGTATAACGGAAGTGCGTTTAGAGATATAGGCCTTTAAACACAAAAAGTGCAAAGAAATAAGATAACGCTATTTTTATTAATTTATTTGTTTGTTCATCTTTATTAATCATTATTAATGTTTCTGGAAATAAATTATGAAAATATAGATATAGTAGAAGCCAACAAACCAAAAACAAAAAAAATCACTTATATGAAGATTTTTTCACCCGCTTCACATAGAACAGCCCTGTGTGTTTTCACATAGTGCGACATAATACCCTTGAGTGGGTCACAAATATTCTTCAGACTTCAGGTCATCTCACTTTAGTCCCCTCAATAAAAAGTAACTTATAGTCATCTCTTTCCAACAGATGGCAAGAAAAAGCACAGCCTAGATGCTGGTGAGCATTGCTTCCCATTCTCCTTTGAGATTCCCGACATTCCTCTGCCTTTCCCGTTTGAGTCGGAATATGGCTGGATCCGCTACAAAGTCAAGTGTAAGATCAATCGGCCCTCCAAGTTTGACCACACCACTGAGAGGCTCTTTACGGTTACTGGATACCCGATTGATCTCAGGACAATACCCTCTTGCATGGTAGGTTCTACATCCCACTACCCCGAGCCCAGGTGTCTTGTTTTCCCATGTGTCCTCCTCCTTGTCTAGTTCATTAACCCTAACCCTCCCAAATCCTCCAAAATCCCCTTAGCCAAATTGAAGAATTTGGAGGATTGAGGGGTCTTTGGAAGTTGAAGCGTAAGATAATTTTGCAGGATTGAGGGCATCGGGGGATATTTCCTCTGGAGGATTCAGGTCATTAGGCCCAATCTGGTGCTGGATGATTTTGGAGGATTGATGTAACTGGGGTCTTTATCAAAAAACCCACCGGAGAATTTTGTAGAATTCAGGCAGTGGTCCCCAGTAACAAACATTGGAATCGGAGGATATTGGAAGATTCAGATTTTGATGTAGGGAGTTTGGGTTAACGTCCACACCATAGCTTTTGTTTTTGTTGGGCAAAATATTGAGAAATTTCTCAAAGGTTAGACATGAGGCAACACTTGGAAATTATGGTGGACACAGTAGCTTGGTCCCGTTGGGTAAACTCTTCTGTATTTGCCAAATTCAAATAGCACCCTTCTATTTCGTCCACCAAATCTCAACTTGGGAAGGCTTGTCATATCCAAATCAATTTAAATTCTGAAGCACCAGTGTTTTTTTTATTTAACTCTCAAATGAAATTTCTAAACTAAAACAAATAAAACATCCATGGTCTGTTGCTATTACTGAACGCACAAATTGTCTAGTTATTTTTGTACCACTTTATATCTTACCAAAGTTTAAGAACCTAATAAATCCCCAAGAATTATGTCCACAAAGCAGAGATGTATTTGAGTCCATCACAAGCCCTCCAGTCCTAATCCCAATCACAAGCTTTTCAAATGAGCTTTGACAAAGGCATTCCTTTGTCATTGTTCATCCAGTCACTTGTGACCGGCTTTATGAAAGGACTTCTGACTGGACTTGCAAAAGGACTTGTGAAAGGACTTGCAGGGACTCGAGTACAACTCTGCCACATAGTTGCTTCTAATATCTGTCATTTTAATGGGGTTACAATTCTTGTCCTGGTTCTATCAGCACCCAGTGCATGTGGAGGGTACCAAGCATGTTTGCTGCCTGTGTTGTGAAACCGGCCCCATCATCACCAGAGTCTCTGTAGACAAGGGTGGCTACGTACCAGGGGAGAACATCTTTGTCTCGGGCACGGTGGAGAACAACACCAACCACACCGTCTTAAACCTCAGCGTTGGACTCAGACAGGTCAGATTAACCCCTTGTGTCCGGCTCTTACTAATGCACATATGTTTCTCCGGCTCACTTAGTTTTGTTCATTGTGTAGAACCTTTTGTGCTGTATAAGTGACGTCAGATCTGTTTCTTTTTTTTAAGCAACGATATGCTTATTTGTATTTGAATAGGCTTTTACAAGCAGTGATATTCGTTGATTTCTTCTGTTGCTGTCAAAATTTTCATGAGGTTCTTTGCAACTTGAGTTTTTACAAGAATGCGAATCCCATGCAGGCCTAAGTGAAGCTAACGACCGACTTAAAAACTTCCTGGTGATTATTAGTGAGCTACAATTTTTTGGGGTCATATTCACGACTTCAAACCCAGTGTACGCTGTGCTTCAATTCTTTAGCAGCAATTGATTCACTGATCCAGCGATCCCAGTGATATCCGAATAATGCATAATTCAATAGCTTTTAAACCCTCCTATGCAAACATACATTCTGAGCCATGTTGTTGTATGGGTCAAAATCAGTCAAGTCATTGTTGTGACCCGTTGGAATTCTATGCATAGAACTTCCTTTTTGACCTGTGATGACTGTTTCAGCAACTAGCTATGAGAATGATTTGGCATGCTGTGACCAATGGAAAGAGTCAAAACCGGTTGACTGAATTTGACCTGCCACAGTACCAACCAAAATAATTTGACCGTTGGTGACTGGTCTGTGTGGAAGGAAATTGACTGATTCTGACCTTTTAAATAGTACGAGGGTTATATCGATACTAACTACTGTCGACTTTACCTCAGTGTTGCATAAAAATCATTGAATTTTACTTTTAAAAAATTGTAGCCTGCCTGATCTTATAATGTGCGTCTTGGGAAACTTATTTTGCACATATATTTTGGGGGTACATCTGACAAAAACTCAAGAAATAATTTGAATGATTCGTGTTGTCAAAGCGTTTGTAGAGTATGTTGACATCATGCCTCGTGGCATCCCAAAGCAAGACTCACAGACATTAGGCAAACAAACAAAAAATTTTGGTTGTCCTCCACACCCCTTGCCCTTTTAGTGTCTGCCAGGCATTATTTTCAAGATTTTATTTATTTATTATTTATTTATTTATTTGTATACATTATTTTGATAGGATAGTCTTTTCAGTTTTAGAACTGCTGTCATAAAGGGCCCTGCTTCCTTGCAAGTATATGACAAGATTGCTGTCCCCTTGTTTCCCAAAAGTGCAATTGCAATTGCACTGTTGAGACCGCCAAATTAATTTAAAGTATGTGAAAGATCACTTTTTTTGGCATTTTTTTTTTTATGGATTTATTTGGAGATACATGTACGATCCTCATCCACTAACCAAAAACATGCAGCCTCTTAAAGGGACACATTGCCTTCAAATGTCATGAAATTTTGCTGTTTGGAAATGTTCCTTATCTTTTATAAGAGTTGTTCATGCAAAAAAAACACGTATAATGTGTTGTAATTAGTAAGTAGTGATTACAAAACAAACAAATTGCCCTCTTACCCCTGACATCTGACCCGCGAAACAGTAGTAAATACCACCGTCTAAATAATGCGCAAAATATGCTGTAAGAGTCTTTAGGTCATCGCCAGGTGCCATTCTCTACCTCGCGACACATATCGCCAGTGCTGCGCGCCGTGCCACAGTACATCAAAATGGATCAACAGAACGTACTTCAACCAGCTGGGACTGGAAATACGACTGGTGAACACGGTTCGCCATTTTGTGGAGTCAAACATTTGGTTCTACAAAATGGCGGACCGTTATTTGTCACGAAACTAAACAAAAACCACGCAATTTGAAGGGATAGTTATGTGAATCTTTATATTCTACTTTAAAAAAAGCTTCCCAACCCATATCTATTTCAGTTTTATAGCCCAAATCGCAAAATCCAAAGCAATGTGTCCCTTTAAGTCAAAGCATTCATTTTTTTCTTTCAGACGGTAAAATACTACTCTAAAAAAGGTCGTGTAGTAGTTCAAGAAAACTCCTTCTTCGAGGAGAAAGCCCTCGGATGCGGATGCGAGGGAGGCGGAGTGGCGAGGCTGGACTGGAAGCCGCATCTGATCCCAGCAATCTCTCCTACTGGCCCCCAGGGGTGCAGCATCATCAAGATTGAGTATGTGGTCCGCGTAAGTAGTTCATATCCAAGATAATTGATTGGTTGGCACCTGTCTGTCATAGCCATCATATAGAGCAGAGCTTAGTCTAGTAACAATCCCTCTCCCCCTCCCCCTTCAACTGTAATTTCTGTCTTTGAGTAGCATGTTCTAAATACAGGGTTCGCACACCTCCTGGAAAACCTGGAAAATCCTGGAATTTTGTATCCATCCTGGAAAGTACTGAAAAATGCCTAATTTTTAAAAGAAGTCCTGGAAATTCCTGGAAATTGTAGTAAAATAAACATTAGTTTTAAAATAAAAAGACAAAACGGTCCAATAAGTTGCGATCAAAATTTAGCGCAAATGAGTCCGCGATCCCGCGCCGCGTCGGCGTGGCCAGCGTCTTGCCTTTATACCCACAGACAGTATGCTGTTCACCATGCTTACAAACGGGCGCGCTCCGCATACAGTTAGTTCGCTCGAAAACACGGCTGCGCTGCACGCACGACATCAATTTTGGATGGTGCCCGCAATGTATTTGCTTTCTATTCTGCACGCGCGGGTACCAACGATAGCATTACTAAACTTTCTTTTAGTCAAATTCTACCTTCGTTTTTTGTACTCCAAGGTGGTACTGTCTATTGCAGTTTATGTTTAATGAATACATCTTTCTCTATTAAACTGAACTACTTTATTTACTACGTAATTAAATATTTCCAGTAAAGTTCAGTTTAAAACCGTGACTGTGTCGATCTTTTTCTGTTAACGTTGAATGGACTAGGGGAAGTTTATTTTTTAATGCTCTCCATCTTTTGTCAAGTTTGTGCATTATGTACATGGGCCTGCGTAGCTCGTGCATGTCGTGTCTTCGTGTCATTGCTCGACGGGCATCCATGTCATAACTTCTTGATCGGAATAAATGTTTGTACATGATTTGCATTTGTTGTGAGTAGTACATGTAATTACAACCGACAAAATTTTCCGCCGGGAAAATGTTCCTTCAACGACCGTTGGCTGCAAAAGCCGGAGTATCGTGAATGGCTTCAAAGAGACACGAAATACATTGCTGCATGCAAACTTTGTATGAAGACGTTTGATGTTACGAACATGGGTGAACCATGGGTGAACCATGGGTGAACCATGGGTGAACCATGGGTGAACCATGGGTGAACCATGGGTGAACCATGGGTGAACCATGGGTGAACCATGGGTGAACCATGGGTGAACCATGGGTGAACCATGGGTGAACCATGGGTGAACCATGGGTGAACCATGGCTGAACCATGGCTGAACCATGGGTGAACCATGGGTGAACCATGGGTGAACCAGCTTTGAGAAGTCACGCCAAAGGAACCAAACACAAAAAGCTTCTTCGGGACAAAGTGGAAAGGAATGATTTCTCCATTAGAGATTTCTTAAGCATTAACTTCTGCAAATAAAGAGGTAAATGAGTCATGAAGCCAATTATAAAGAAGAATCAAACAAAATTAATATTCATTACAGGTGCGCTTCCTATAATTTGTACTGTGATATGCCTGTCCAAGCTGAATAAAGTCCTGGAAAAATCAAAATCTTAACCTGGAAAATCCTGGATTTTTTTTCTTCACAAGGGTGTATAAACCCTGTAAATATCTTGATTCTTGCCTTCAGTTTGGAGCTGATGTGGAGGACACCGCATTTGATGGTGAAGTATTTATACCCATCACCATAGGGACTGTTCCTGTATATCGGCCAGTTTATTCAGACCCCTCCAACGTCGTGGTCCATCAGCCAACAGGCAGTGGTATGTTACAGTTGGAATAGTAGTTGTATGGTAGTAGTCGATTTGTCAATCTGTTAAGGCCTGTTCATACTTCATGCGAAGCGAATTTGGGACGTCCAACGCCAAATATTCGCGCTACGAATTTGCAAAAGTTGAACACATTTCACTTGTTAGAATCTTCGTCGCGAATGTTTCATGACGTCAAATTTGTTTCGCCTTCGCCTTCTTGTGAAGTATGAACCGGCCTTTAGTTGTTCGGTTGGTGCCATCAACAGGGAGTCAGCGTAGGGAGTCCACGGAAATCCTTAACTTGCCGTATTGTAAGAAATTGGGTTTTAAGGAGACCACCTTTGCTTGAAAAAGACATCTTAGGAAGACCATTCACCTGTTGGTAGAATTTGACTAGTTGCAAGTGGTATTATATTATTAGAAGGTCTAGAATCTTTGACGGGAAAATTTGGTCAGGGTAGCTTTAGTTTACATTGGGTTAAAGATCATTAACCCTAACCCTCCAGGGTATTTTGGCTAGAAACCCTGCCAGACCCATCAGATTGCATACTTTGTCTTATTGACTTGTGTGCAGAGTGCAGCAAGGTCAAGCTGTCACCACAGATGCACTGTGCTGGGTCTGGCAGGGTTAGGGTTAAGGTTTGTAAACATGCCTATGGGAAATGTCTCTCTGAGGTATGATTAACCATAATCTTGTTTGTATCATTTGATATTTTAATCATAAAAATTCCATGATGTCAATCGTTACCAACTACATGCCAGTCTTTCCTATTCGGGCTAGTTTCACAGGTGTATTTCATTTGCTTCTCCCATCCTTGGCGTGCTTTCAAGTCCTACTTAACAGAGGTCTAATAGCCAATCCAAAAACATAATTTTAGTCTAAATCATGGAAAATGTCACTTTTGCCTTATGCAGTCATATTCCAGTCAGCCCGTTCTATATTGTAAGTTGTATGTAGTTTTAAAAAGCTTTCCCATTTTTTTTGGTTGCCAGCTCCAGCTCCACCTCCTCCCAGTTACGCGGTCGCCCTTTGGGGACTGCAGGAGATACCCAGCAAGAGCGGCCACGACTACACCTTTGGTAAACTCATGTACGCCCCCAAGTACCCGACCTACAACCTGTCGGTGCAACCCCCGACGTGGGATTTCATGCACCCACCACCCATAGTGGACCCCACGTATCCACTAGGGGGTTACCCTCCCCCCGGGGACCCAAGCTACCCACCTGTAAGTGGGTACCCGCCACCTGCAGATGCTACAGGTGATGCACCTGCAGGCAGCCCAGACCCAACTGCACCTGAGGAAAACCCTCCTACTGTCGATGGTGATGGGATTGAGCTGTTGAAGGTCTAAAATTCTGAAAATAGGGTGAGTTTTCCTAGTAGCAGTGAAAACGAAGTGTTTGGTCCTGCGTGTATCTTCCATAGCATCACTGTGGGAAAATGAAAAAAGTAATTTATATTTGCATATGTATTTTATATGAATAAGTAGGCATTTTAGAGTACAGTTATGCCGTATCGTTAATGGTCATTAATGTTTAGCCAGAGGTGTAACCAAAGGGTTTGCTGAGATTAATATTGATCATTTGAACGATATTTGAACCGTGGCAATTTCACACAGGGATTACGGTGGGGTCATTTTTAATTGATGCATGCACTTCTATTGGTGGCACTCTTTTGTTGAAAAAGAAAAAAGACGCCCTAGCAACAGTTGTCATACGTATGACAACACTTGGATTCACAAGAGCGTCCCCCAACTAAAGGCAACGAGTCGGTTGGTCAATCAGCAGTCGGCCATTTTTTCTGCATCGCAACAGATTTGTCAGTTTACATTTTCTGTTTGCTAGTTTTGAGTGTTTTACTTCATCTACAAAATTGGTAGTGTTGCTGAGTGGTCGGCTGTTCAGACTGCAGAAATTAAGAAGCTCTTTCAGTCCACAGTATGTGTGAACAAGTCACAACATTTGCCTCCAGTTAATGGCAGCTCACAGGCACGTGTCAGATGGTTGCTTGTGAGTAGTTTCAGCATTTTGTAGAGTATTTTATGCTCGGAGAAGGAAAATAATGGCCAATAAACCAATACCCAACATGTGCAGTACAGTAGTGTAATTAGAGTTTTATGCCACACACGGCCCAAGCTGTGTATTAACTTAAATGAATCTCTGCTTTAGAGTTCTCGTATTAATTCCTGCTTAACCAGTTCGCGCCAGGATTATTTTTGCCGAAAGTGTATATCTTCAAAAAAGGCAAAATATAGCAGCCAACAATCTGATATACAGCCAAACGCCACAAATACTGGTTTGCAAGAGTCATTTCAACAGTATTTGTACAATATTTCTTGCCGAAACCTCATATTCAATACTCCGGGTGCGCCCACCGGAGCGTAAATTGTAGAACAGGCCGCGCACAGCGGCCAAGTTAAAGTTCAACACACGGTCCGCCTCCACAGACTTCTCGGACTTTGTGTGTGTGTACAAAACAAATGAGGGATTAGCGTGTTGAGACTTCACCCGGAGGTGAGTCGAGGCAAGCTTGACGTTTTAACCTGTCAGCTGTGCCCGTGTATAAAAACAGCCAGATTGTGTTAACACATTTTTTTTTAGAGTGCAAGCATGAAATAGCCCTTCCTGAATGTGAAAACCATGTTATATTTTTCTTATATTTATGTGCCCGAATATTGTACACTTTAGACAAGAATTAATTCAGATTTATCAGTAAGTTGCATTTTATTGGCTGCTTAGAGTATTGATGCCATTGCTTTGCCATTTTAAACAGCGTTTGGTATTTTTCTTTTCTAGAGTGTTACACGGTATTTTTCTTGTTCCACTCGCGCTCATGGGATAAATAATTTATCTTCAAGCAAACTTGACGTACAATAAAGATGGAACACGCAAACTATTCATGAAACCAGAATGTGCAACGCATTAGACCGTGCAATATAGACCGTGCAATATGGGATATCACAACGTCAGTTGCCAGGGATAGACCAATCAGGATCGAGGATTCAAGTTTGGTCGAAGATAAAACCAATTATCACTTGTGTAAAAGAAGCCGACCTTCAAATCTGTATTTATAGAATTTATACCAGAATTAAAGAAAAATGTGTGCTTACCATTGAAAACAGATGACTGGCCGAGCTTTCCAACTTAATTTTTTACAAGGTCTGCAATACTTTCTCGCAATACTATTGGAAAGTGTGTCTGTTCCTCAATGTGCAACGAGTTTTACTATGATTTTTTTGCCGCATTTTTCTATTTAATATTTGCATATATGTTTATGATTATATTAGCATATCTATCAAGCAGTTTATTCATGAGGTATTTTAGACTGTAAGTAAAGTCTGTTTAAGTGGATGTGGATGGTTGAGTGATAATACGTTTAGTCCAGTATACCTGCTAGTATTTATACTACCCTCGCTCTTGCTTTTCAATTTTACTTAACAGCTGATTGCGGCAAATGCCAGTTGCACAATTTTGCCGTACATTTTTGTTATCGATACAGTAGTTGAGTTTGGTTTGTTTTCAGTGACTTTAGGAATTGTTTCAAGGTGTCCAGGCTGGAGTAATTAATTTTGTTTATGCCTGTGGAAATATTGTATATGCTTGTTCATTTTTATACATGATCGTCTTTCCATTACTGTATTGCTTAATTTGGCATTAAATGGTTTGAGTGTGTATATAATTCAGATTTGTGATATTGACAAAAGGAAGGGATGGTATTTTTTTTATAGAAATTTTAACATTGAACCTTTTTGATGGTGTAGCCGTGTGCCTGTGACACCCCCCCCCCCCCCCCCCCCCCCATCAAAACAAGAATCGTTTTCTGAGGATTGGATATTTGATTTATCCATCTGGTAATGCTGCTGTGTCATGGTTCTTTTTTTGGAGGGGGGAGGTATCCTGAAATAAAATAAGTAACGTGTTGTGAGTTTGAATGAGGAGGGACGCTCCGAGGTAATTCCGACAGTATAAACCGTCTTGATGTGTAGGAACACCACATATAGGAACACCACATGAGGCCTTTTCACACTAGACAAAATCTTGGGGTGGCCCTGGGGCGACGCGGGGGTGAGAATGTGCGACGTTTCACCCTAGCCATTTTCCCCCCGGGGCTACCCCCGAGATTGGTCTCGCCCCAGGGCGAACTCACCCCTGCTCCAGGCCAGGTGTGAGATTTTTCAACCTGGGGCGAAAATGGCTAGTGTGAAACGTCGCACAGCGTGTGGGGTTTCGTACAACCTGGGTTGAGAAACAGGTGGTCCCGACAAAAGAATTCCAAAGGCCATGCCAAAATGCGCACTATTGTTAATTGTACAGCTTGGCCGAAAGCGCAGCGCCATGTAAAGCATGATATGTGGCAGAGGAAGTTAGGAATTTACTGGCCATCTGGGGGTCGATGAAATACAAACTAGTGTGAAATGCTCATGCCCAACCCTGGGGCGAGCTCGTCCCGGGGTTGGCTGAGGTACTATAGGTTTGTGCGAAATGAGTGTGAATCTACGCGGGATTGAACTCGGGGGAGTGAAAGCCCCGGGGCGAGTTGGCCCCGGGGCGAGTTGGCCCCGGGGCGAGTTGGCCCCGGGGCGAGTTGGCCCCGGGGCGAGTTGGCCCCGGGGCGAGTTGGCCCCGGGGCGAGTTGGCCCCGGGGCGAGTTGGCCCCGGGGCGAGTTGGCCCCGGGGCGAGTTGGCCCCGGGGCGAGGCGCTCTAGTGTGAAAAGGCCTATGGAGTACAGTGTAGTAAGTACTTTTTTGTTCCAAAAATAGTGTTCTTCCATAATTCATTAGTGGGGGAAGTCCATTAAAGTTCAATTTTAAGATTGATAACTTGTTTTATGTTTTTAACCCTAACGTCCTAGGCATTCACTTGGGGTACAGTACACTACTACAAAATACTACTCAATTCTCATAGGCCAGTGTAGTAATAGTATTGCATACTACAGTTTACTCAAGTAGTATTCTGTAGTATTCGGTGACATTAGGGTTAAAGTTGTAGTACATGCTCTCAAAGCTTAACTCACTTGTGGTTGTATGAAGTAATTAAGGTGATTATTTTAGATTTGATTTGTGTATTGGGGCTGTAACTTGGCATGTCAAGTCTACTGAAAGGGTATGCTTGCAAAGAATAAGAATGTTAGGATATATTATAACAAGTTATACAACCGTAACTATCATGATTTTTTTTGTATTGTTTTAATTCTGTTTTCTTTTGTTTAGTTATTGCACAAATCGGCCAATTGAATATTTTTTTATTTCGCTGCATTTACATGTATTAATTGAACTTTATTTGCAGAATAATGACGATGGAATTTTTGCAATCAATAAAGACATTAAAAATACCATCAAGTGTATTTATTTATTACATTTCTTTACCAGGGTATGCCCAAACAGTTTAAAACTGGTTTTTATTGGGGCCATGCATATTTTTGACTTTACATCACATGGTGTATCTCCAACTTTTTAAAAACTTTTCAAAAATTGCTGCAAACAAAATACATTTGTTCGTTTAATGACGGCTACCAAGCAGACACTTAACATGGAAATTAATAATTCAACCAATTCGGGTGTAAAAAAAGACAGTTTGAGGGAGATTTTATGCACAAATCAACCATGATATCGAAGTTTTGCCTTGAATATGTCATTGCTGTGCTGGTGAATATGGAAATTATGACATTGGCAATAAAGTTTCAAAGAAACTGCTGAAATGCCATGAATCACTAACAAAATGACAAAGGTTCAAATGATGGTAAATTAGAAGAGCAGGTAACCATTATGGACTTCATTCCTACAACTTCCATTTCAGAAGCAGTCTTTTTTTTTCTTGGGTGTGGCGTCACCACCTGTCGCATATGAAGCACGATATGGGGCACAGGGAACCCCCCCCCCCCCCCTCTTTTGTGTTGGTCATTGTGTTCCCGGAATCTCAGGAAATCGTTTCAGAAATCGGGGGGGGGGGGGCTTTGGATAACAATAGTCTTTTGTGCGTATTGGTTATAGGGACAAAAGGGGGATGGCCCATATCGTGCTGGGTATTACTTGGCGGAACTTCGACAGTTGCTTTTCTTTTAAGCAAGTAGTCAACACTTCATAAGGGGGGGGGGGGGGGTGTGGATGGAGGCTAACCGAGCGAAATGTATTTACCTTGGCGTTCTCTCTTTCTGCCCCCTGCCTTCCCCTCAGCCTCCCCTCCCCCTCCCCCTCCCCCTCCCCCTCCCCCTCCCCCTCCCGCGGCGCTGCGCATGTACGACGTGCCTCCACCAGCAGCGCGTGTACGTACGTACATGTACGTGCCGTATACCCTGCCTGGGATTGTGCCAAGTTTATCACAACAAGAACATTAGGGGTGACGCGGGTCGCATACCAGCCAATGTTTCTGCGTGGATTATTGCACCATAACACTACAATTCTTGTTATCAGACTATTCTCCAGTTCGTTTATAGTTGTGCCTCCGATGAGGTCATGCTTTCCGTGTTTTACTATGTGCAATGTGCAGGCCCTACTGTAAAACTTCTAAAAGGAAAACAATTTCTTTGAACTGGAAAAACAAGTTGGCAAAGTCTAAAGATGAATTATTGAAAGATGAATTACCGTATTAGAGTTTACTGAGGTGGGGTTTATTATTATTTTTATTATTAATTATTCGACCCAACAATGTAAAATATACAAGGTTGAAACAAGACAAAACACCTAAAATTACTCAAAATTAAACAAAACAAATTAACTATAAAACAAACAAGCATGTAAGGAATAAAGCGAAAGACAGAATGGGAGCCAAAAACAGATATAAAGAAACAAAGAATAACCGAATACAATAGAATAACACAGCCAAAAAGTACAACAAAATATGTTTTTGGGGTAGATAGGACTTTATTACACCGATCCTTCAACAGTGTGTTTTGGGGTTTCTAAATTCACTACATTGACCTTGTGGAGACGGAGAAAGTACACTCGGGAAGTAAAGAACATATGTCTTGTCTGAACAGCTAGGCCGGATTTAAAAGTGTGGAGATCCAGCCTTTGAACTTCCGTTAGCCGACAGTCAACAGGCACAGTTGGGGGCGGGGTCACCCCAAACTACCGGAGTCCTGCTACCCTCATACAAAATGGCGCCAATTTTACTAACCTAATTTGTCCGCTATTATTACGGTACCTTGAATTTTTTTCTTTTCTTTGTTGTCCTTTATGGTCCAATATAATCTGAGGGCTTATTGCAAGCCCCCTCCAAACCCTGGCCCCACCCCTCACCCCACTCAAAGGGTGATGCAGAACTTACCACTGAGAATATTTCAAACAATTGGGGATGTTGCCTATAGCCCCTCAATTTTCCTCCCTTTCTGAGTAAGCGAAATGAGTACGAAATTAAAGGGAGGCTTGCCTTGGGCTAGGAGGCCGCCCAGTTAGGCTACAAAAAGCATCCGTCCTAAAATTGCTAAAGTTAGAAGGATTCAGAAGTAGAATATAATAATGTACACGTCCATCCCTTCAAAATGCGCCGTTTGTCTGAAAATCATTCACGAAAAATTTCGCGGACGCCAGTTTGGTTCGGACTTAAAAGTCGGACCGTTGGAATTCAGAGTGGTGCCCTTGACGCTTTTGTTGCGTACAGGCTGCACTATATGCGGCGCCAGTCTGAATGTCCGGATGCCAATGCTTCGGGTTTCCATCATTCGTGAGTATTACATATTATTACACAGACCTTGGAAACTAGGTCCTACCGTAACTAACCAAGGCAGTGTGTACCTTTTACAGAACAGTCGGTCACGGAACTGAACTTGAACTATAATCCTCCCACCCAACGAAAACATCCTGAACGGTTGTCTTCTTTAACGTTCCTACTTTTCAAACCAACTACACAAAGTTAACTTCATTCGGTCAGCATGTCTGTTGGTGTGTGATACTATGATGGTACGGGTTCGTGATTTCATAAGCGTCTGTGATGCAACTTGCCATGTCGTTGCAAAGAAAGTTGGACCATTGTTGCAACTTCTCAGAAACTAAACAATCGTACAATTTGTACGTATACTGTAGACATGGAACCAATTATTTGTGAAGAGCACACAAAGTCCTCAGGCGTGAGCGGTTTTAGAAAGACACCTGGCCGTTCGGACAGGACTCGAAATTCGCACTGGAACGGTGATGAGCGGAGTCCGGTAATTTGGATATTTGTCAAACAGATTCCAAGACCACCCTAGACCAGTAGACTGATGATTGTTCCTTCAAATAATCTTAATTCTTTTTTAATAAATCATGTAGTTCGCACTTTGAATGAATGAATGAAGTCTGCCTTGTTTATTTCCAGTCAAAATATTGACAGAGCATCTGCAAATGAATGTCAGTGGATTTTGACAGACACTCAATTACTCTGGTCATCACTTCAGATCACTTGTACTGCTAGCCCATATATTTTAGCCCATATATACATTATATCGAATGCGAAGTTTGGTCGATGTGTGTAGCCTACACTGAAATATTAATTAACCCTGGATTCTGTCCATGAACTCGTTGTAACTTATAATATGTAAGTACGGGTTTTTTTTATCACTCGACTGGCAAGGCTCGGGGCGCCATCCCTTCACCCAGTCATTCCTGACAGCCTAACACAATACTTTCAGCATTGTTCTATTCAGAGAACTGTCTTCACGGGTCGGTGGCAATAGAAACTTTTATGTGGATTCACCCTGCATTTCGCCTGTCAAAGCATATGCACAGTGTTTGAGGTTTACATGTATGCTGGGCGTCTATCCATGCACCAGCCTATTGTTGTCATCTTGTTAAATGCCAATGTGCGCTATCGGCGCTCAACAAGTGTTTTACAATTCAATCCGCCCACATACCATACAAACACCATTGTGTGATTGTGTTGCAAGTGAAGTTTGTGGTGTTGGTTTTTAAACTGAATCAGCTGGTGTGCGTGCAGCACTAGTGGTACATGACAAGCATTGACTCACTAGTTTCTCGAACTGGATAGTACTGGCTCTATGGAAAACTTTATTTCCCCTCGTTGATGGTACAACACAATTTGGTGATGTTATTTCCAAGTAACCCAATACCAGGACGGATGTAGGTCTGTACTCTCCTTTGGTGGGAAGTTTTAATCTAAAGTTGACACACGGGGCGATGTTTAACAACAGTATTGACATCCGATCGCGGCGGCGGGCATTCTTGACTGGAAACCGAAAGTGCCCTCAGAAGTCTCGGGGTTACGGTGGATTTTGACTGTATAGGCCCTACATGTGATGTGGCCTGCACTTTGCTGACGGGGTTATATTACCAGCGGAGAGAACAACAAACCTTGGTGTCAAGCTGGGATGCCAGGAACAGTCAATATTGATGTCTTGACTACCTGCACGTACACTTAATTTCTTGACGGGAACTAGATTGAGTCATCGTACGGAGGCATGCGTTCTCGCTGCGTTTCCCACGACTAGACCCGCACGGTACTCTGACAACTGCGGTCCCAGTGTGTCCGGTCTGGTACGACTTTCTGGTCTCGTGAAGTATGACGTACAAGATGTTGAAGTTACTCCCGGGCGTCACGATCTTTGTCGTTGTCCTCACTGGCATATCGTGTGAAACTGTCGTGGTACTTGAACACGAGGAAGCAACACTAAAATGCGACATCAGTCCCACTGCGCCAAGGTCATCCGCTGTGTTCTGGTACTCCACCTCCATCTTGGAATACCTGACGACTGACTGGGATCTGATCCTGGAGCTACGTGACGCAGCTCCATCTCTCTACCAACGGCTTTCCGTTGTGGGCTCGCCCAGACTGAGAGGCAAATACTATCTCCGCATCACTGACGTGAGGGCAGAGGATGCGGGAGACTACGTCTGCGGGTACTACCACAACGGGGAGTGGTTCACAGTGAAGACGGTGCCTGTGCAAGTGCTGACGCCTCCCGGCCGAGAGTTCCCCGCCTGCTCCGCCCAGTCGCCTGGTGGTATGCTCCTCTTACCGGGGATGCTAGTCAACCTGAGCTGTATCTCGTACGGCGGGAGTCCCCGCGCTGATCTGACGTGGTACCGTGGCGGGGTGCCCATTCAGAGCACGGCAGCACACGATGGTCTCTGGGTATACCATCAGCGCGTCATACAGGAGGATGACAGTGGGGTGGAGTTTACCTGCAAGGCGACCAGCACCGCGTTAGTGGAACCGAAAAACTGTAGCATCACGCCGTACCGCAGGGCCCCGCTGCTGTACATCAAGCATGCCCGCGGTGGTCTGGTTGAGTTGGGGGACTCTGCAATATTCACCTGCGCAAGCAAGGGGGTTCTCATCCCAGGCGTCGGTGATGAAGCTCGTTACCAATGGTACCTCAATGGCGAGCCAGCTGGTGAAGTTCGATCCAGGATAGCTACGGCAGACGATGGGAGGTCACTAACACTAAACATCACTTCCGGAGACGACAAGGCGGTGGTGTCCTGTGAGAAAGTCGATGCATTTACGGCGAGAAGTTCGGCATCCATGACCATCTCGGTCGTGGCCCCTGACTCTTTCGTGACCACGCCAGCGCCCCTCGTGAATGTTAGTCGAGTGGATTTCGTCATCTACATCGTGGGCGCTTTTTGCTTTGGGATGATCTTCATGCTCTTTCTGATTATAGTTTTACCACTGTTGTGTAACTATATACGGAAGCGCGGCCGACTGGAGTTCAACACCGAACATGACATTGCCGTCGGATGGCAAAAGTCTTTTCGAAACTCGCGTGATGGCGAGAGGCGGAAAAACATCGCCATCGTTGGAAGACCCGTTCCAAAAACGACATTGCTCACTTTTAAGAAACCCAATGGCGTGGTTGCAAATGGCAACATTCCTACGGATGAATGTGCCGAGTGTCTGAGAAGTAGCAACACGGAAGGGGGTGATGTCACCGATAGCACCGCTCCACAACCAGTTGTTTCTTCTGAACGAGCTGCTTCCCGCCTAAGTCGACAATCAAGGAACGCCACCTCGCATGACTTGCTCCGTGCCCCAACCACTCGTAAGAAACCACCGCCGCTGACCCTGTTCAATGAGACTAGGAGTCCATTGCTCTCTTCCCCGTCACCGACCAGAGCTGGCAGGAGGCTACCATCCGTGGACAGGGACTACACCGCCTCCATGCCCGACCTGGCTTCACGCTACTTCACCGAGCCGTCCGAACACGATTACGTCAACCTACGTGCCCCGTCCTCAAGAGAAGAATCCGGTAGCTCCACCTCTTCCTCCTACGTCAACTGTGAGTTCGTCAGTCCCATTCCACCCGCTACTCCCGTAAGGAAGCAATCCCTGCGACCATCCTTCAGCTCCAACCAGAAGTCATTGTCGTACGCCGAGCTGGAGCTACCGTGCGTCGGGGATGGACCATCCAAGCCCCTGACGCCATCAGGCAGCCCGGGGTCTGTTAAGACACGCGCCGGAAGTGTTTCCGTGGAACGCACCAAGTATGCCCAGATTGCGTACGTGTTCAAAGACAGGAGGCAGCAGAGTCTCCCATCCGTCAAACTTGTTGGGCTAAGTAAAGGTTTCGGGGATAACGTTTAAACAGTTGTGGATATTTTAAAACCATATTTTAGGGATCACTCACACAGACATTTTAATAATATTTTTTTACCCCACCCCTACACTTATGGGAATCAGTGGTAACCCTATTGGCCTACTTGTAGATATTAAAATCATCTGTTTCAAGATTAATGTGTTCATACCATTTTCGTGTTTTGGCCATCATCTCCTTTCCTATACGTATATCTTTTTCTGACATATTTGACATGAATGCATGTGTAGATTTAAGCCCGATTTGATATTCTGATACATAGGCCTATTTAGCGCAAAAGCCCAAAGGTGAATTGGTGGCGTTAATGGAAAATACACTTCTGTTAATGCTTTTTGAATACAAATATAATATTTACTAAGTTTGACGCTGCGAAACATTCGCCGCTTAAAGTCCGAAGTTAAAATGCTTAAACCTCCGGCAATTCAGTCGGCAAATATTTACTCTTTGTGTCATAAATAAGCATTTCTATGAAGTACAAAACCGGCCCCATAAATTTTTGCTGAAATCATATCTGAGCAATGACGTCGCCCATCCAGGCGATTGTAGGCCATCACAAACCAAACAATTATTCACGTGGATACCTCTTGTTTTAAAGTGGTCGTTGTTTGAAGTACCGGTATGCCTTGTCTCCCCCTTCTTTTCCCTGTTGATTTCTTTTGGGGTCTGGGCGTTTGGGAATTTTACCTAGTCTGGTTCCCAGACCAAAATAGGAATATTAGGTCCGATCCGGTAGCCGCCAATGTCACGTGACGAAAACTGGCAGAATTCTGCCAGTTTCCGAAAACGCCCGAGGTTTTCCGGACTTGTTTTTGGTAACATTCGGCTGTTAACGTTGATGTTCGCAATAACAAAATGTCTGTCGGGCCCGTTACATTCCTGGAATTTGAATTCTCAATTATGTATAAAAACTGAAAAATCAATGCCACACTCTTGCAGTATTTTGCCGACAGGATTTTGCAAGAATATTACATTTGAATGATGCTACTGACGTCACTCGAACTAACACGCACGTCATTATTCTTTTTAAAACCGTGGTAGTAAGATATAGACGTCAGGGAATCTTCAGGTCGGGGAACCAGACTAAATTTCACCCTCTCTTTTGCAGTGGCGTAGCTAGGGGGTGGGGGCTTGAGGGGCGCACGCCCCCCCTGCCCCCCACTGAAAATTTCGCCAACGCAGACAATAATAGTATTATAAAGAACAAACACTGTGAGCCCCCCCCCCCCCCCCCTCTCCCCTGGAGACAGCCCTGGCTACGCTGCTGCTCTTTTGCCAAGAAAATCCCCGCCGCCCGGTTTAACGTTGTTCTCAGTATAATTGTATACAAATGTTGTTTCTTTTCTAGATCTGTGAAATGTAACTGCTGCCCAACTATGAAGTGTATAGGCTTACAATTTTATTGTGTTCGTGTTGTTTTGTATTATAATGTGTATGTAAAATGTACCCAGACAGAGATGTTAAATTTGAGTTTGGAGGCATTTAAACTTTTCCAGTTGGGTGGAAATCATTCGATATTCCACGTTATGATGGTTGTGATTGAAGTTGCACATAATTGTCTCACAAGTGTGGTCACAATCGTTTGAAACATCGTTTTATAAGACGCAGTAGGCCTACATGTACGCTATTGTTATTTTGAGACGAATGTAGGTAATGCAAATGTATTTTTCTGAAATTATTGCATACGATCCGCACAGTTATTAATTAAATACCCTATTATGCAAATTACATGGCATGCAAATGTATTCTGTGTAGATACTTTCGTCATGTAGCAAGACAATTCCCATATACACGCTTGGTATTTAATATCATAGTTTGATAGATTGTCCATCTTGCCGGCTGTACATTTGGCCTGTATTCTGTGTGGTTTGCGTCATATAAGAATTATTAATTACAATGCTGGACTTGAATTAGTTGGACATTTTGTGGATTTTCGCCCTTGTCCTATGCTCCTCCCATTATGAACAAGTATAGAACGTGCCTCCCTTTTAGTCTAACGCCCCTCCCCATTTTCATATCCCTCTGTGAAGAATCCGCCCTGTGTGCAAAAATAATGTGCTTTGTTGTAATTAAGCGTTTTGTATACTGTATAGTCCACTGTTTGGTAGGTAAATAGCTTTCTGTTGTAACTTTTAGAAGAGGGAAATATATTTTAGCAGGATTTCTTTCGGCGGCTGCCTAAATATTTTTTGTCCATGTTATTGGGATATTATAATATATTCTTTTCGAAAGAAAAAAATTATCTTCCTTTTTTATTCCGAAAGCGATGCAAATTATTTGGATACAGGATGTCCACCTTTTTTAAAGAGAATACCTTGATAATGACATCCTCTGACACCCTCCACACCCTTGTCATTGACAATTTCCTTCATTATTTCAACAACAATTGGCGCACATCTCATAGGAGTTGTAACAAGTATAAATTTGACTCCCCTAAAGTGGCACTTATGTTTGCGTGTTGCTTGGGTTTGAACCCCCCAGTTTATGGAATTCCCACACGCTTCGGTGAATAACAACACACCCAGGTACGTATATGGGCATCACAAACTTCGCACGAAAATCTGCTCACTCATCTTGAACGCGTCAACAAGTTTGCGGGGGTAGGCCTATCTTCAGAGTCACTGTAACTCTATTGTAAACAATTTTTATGCCACTATTTTTTTTCGCCGAAAATTCAATTGCTAGCGACCCTGGAATATTGTTTCCTCGCTGCCAGCTGGGTGTCCTCGCCCTAATAATATGGTCTGCTTGAGATGAATAGGTCTCGTAAATTTTAAACTTGAACACAACCCCACTGCCAGAAGCAAACGAATGGGAACAGTACAATATTGTAACTCGTTGGCAAATATAGCTCGACATGCCCACCTACTTTAGGCTCTAACAAAGTTTCCGCAGTATAATACCAAGGGTAATCGTTACCTTTAGGACCCCGTTCTATAAAGAGAACGAAGGAGACAGTTTATGTTTCGGAACTTACCTCAATATTTTGCGATAACACAGGCAGGAAAAGTCACTCTGTGTGCTTGAAATCATCTAAATAGTTCGCTAAGATATCATGTTGAATATGAGCAAGCTTAATTTTTTTGGAAAGAGGGCAGGGTTTTGATTTATGAGGGAAATTATGGGTTACAACGGCAACGTCTCTGACTGCAAACAAAGGTAGGAAAGTCACATTTTCTTTGAAAGTGCATTTCAAAATTACAACAAACATGAGTTAATCTGAAGAAAAAAAGACTGCTTTAGCCTGCAAAGGTCACTTTGGTACTTTAAAGTCATCTGCAAAAGTCATTTTTGAATGGAACTCGTAAAAAAATAGAGGTGTCCTAAAGGTAACGATTACCATACAAAGTACAAAATAGTCTATGTTTGACGAGATTTTAAATAGTATTATGTTAATATACCTGTATACTGGTAATGTAATATAAACACCTCAACAAAAGTAAGTTCCCCATAGAGCTATCTTAAATTAATTTAATATAGCTCTATGGTTCCCCCTTAATGAGTCTTCATATTTCCTAAAATGTACACAGGATTTGTATTAACCTTGGTGGAGATTATCAGTGGGACCCATGGAACAAAATCAACAAATACTGGAACTGACTAGCCCATACCTGTACCTAGTCAGTGTTACGTATTAATGAGTGTAAAGGTGAAATTGACACACTTCAAAAATTGCAGAATGGCATGTGTCCAGTGCAGGTATAATTCAACAGTCTGTTTGACTTTATCAGTGCCAAAGGACAGTTCCAGCTCTGTGTTTAGCAAAAGAATGCCTCGCCTGTCGATCCAAGAGAGGGCAATTGCATCAGGCCTCCTGGAGGCTCATTCGACACAGTAAAGCCCTAATAGCTTGCGTTTTCTTGCGGATTTTTGCGCCAATTTGTTTCCCGCCAAAATTTACGATATATTACGCTATTTGCAATTGTTGCAATTTGTTGCGATTGTTTTGCAAAAACTATGTTGCCCACCGGCGTGACGAGCACAAGAATTTGCAACAAATCGCAGACTGTGCTGCCTTGCGCTGCATTGCGCTCGTTGCGCATGCTTGCTCTAGGCCTACACTGCTTGCGATACATGCATTGCGAAAGACGTCTATCGCAGCTTGGCTTGCGCTATTTTGCGCTATTTTTGGGCAGGTTCAAAACTAGCGCAACAGCTGGCAAAGCCATTTCGCAAGCTAAATTTGCGCAAGCTTTCGCAAGAACGCTTTACCCACCGTGCTGCGCTACTTGCGCTATTTTTAGCTTCGCAAGCTGGCGCAAGCAGTTTTACAAGCTAACGCAGTTGGTGGACAATGTACTTTTAGTCCAAATGCAATAAGTAAACGCGTGAAATTTGAATTAACCCGTTACCCGTATCAACAACACAATGCGTGATCGATGTCGTCAGGTGATACAACATCACGGTGGATACGTATACACGCTATTGAAGAAATGGATCAGATTGAACCAATTTCTTTAGAGTTTGTGTCCTGAATAAAATCTGTACTGTGGAAAACATTTTGCAATTTTTGAAGTGTGTCAATATCTCCTTTACACTCTGCTCATTCATGCATAACAGTAGGTATGAGCTAGTCAGTTTCAGTATTTGTTCCGAGTGGGTCCCACTGATGATCTCCACCATGGTTAATAAAAATCCTGTATACATCTTAGATTCATTAGGGGAAACTTACTTTGTTTAGTTGTTTAGTATCAGGGCCAGAATGTGTCTACTTTGACAGTTTTCAAATCTACATGAGCGGGTCCAGGATATTTGCGGGGGTGGAATTATTATTTCATCTTGTTTACGTTTTAATTTTGTTTTATTCCTTCCCCTCCTCCGGCTCCATATAAAAGACGACCCGAGATGTTTCGTTTGCAAGCGAAAACGCCCCTGGAGATTATTCTTTTTCAACGCTGGTGGCGCCATTTAGCTTCCTGGTTTTGTTCTTACCCACCCGCACACACAAAATCAGACCCATATGGTTTTCTGGTTTGCACTTGAAGGCGTACAAGCAACAAAAAGAACAAACAAACAAACAAACACAAAAAGACAAACAGCATAGGGAGGTTCAACCCCCCTTGATCCGCCCCTTTCTGTGTGTGATTAAAATATGTTACAAAAGCCACATGGTGGATTTCCAAAGACTTCGCGCTTTACGCCTTCCAACAGAGGGCGCTGTCAACATATGTAAGGGCGCACCCTGCACCACACTAAATAAACTCCCATTGACCTTAGTGTAAAATCCATTAACTTCACAGTGTAAAAATCCTCATCCAGGAGTCTCTCAGATTTTGTGACACTATCGAAAATTATAGTTTGAATCTTAATCTGTCTAATTCTTTTCAATTTTTGGCAGGTTAACCGTTTAGAATTTTTGCTAATTGTCCCCAGAGAGTATACATGTACCACCCCTGAAAATAATAGTTTTTCCCAAACCGGCTAGCTGCCATTTTTCATACAGCCTCCCTCGGAGGAGGGCACTTCATGATAGCACCCTCGCATCACCGACATTATGCATGGAAGGGGTGGTCGGCTTCTTCAAACGGACATTTTGTTTAATCTTTTCAACATTTCATTGGGACTGCGAAAAACAAGCAAACACCCGCTATGCGTGCTCTAGACCTCCTGCCTGCACTGTTCCCAGGGGCGGATCTAGAGGGGGGTTTTGGGGGGTCCACCCCCCCCCCCCCCCCCCCCCCCGTTGCCAATTATAATAATTTGTTTTTGCTTGTAAGGGCCTACGCCTAAAGTACCGTAGCAAACCAGAAAAGAAAAGCAAAACCCTGTAAAAGTCTCATTTTGCGTGTACCGGTAAGAACAAAACAACTTGAGAGGTTAAATGAAGCCACCAACGTTGAGAAATTGTGTACCCCCCACCCATGTTGTTATATGTGCATTAAATTAACAGTAATATGACACATCCCCTTTTCTCCCCCCCCCCCCCTCTCCCCCCTCTCCCTTTTTCTGATTTGTTGCTGCAATAACAAGCTGATTCTTTGTAATAATCACCCGTAACGATTTCTTGAATAGAATTTTCTCAAAACTGTGCATGAGAAAAACAACAAAAAACTTTCAAAACCTGAATCACCAAAAAAAGAGAGATATTTTCCTTTTTTTTGAAACCGCTGTCGCTGCCGTTATTTTCAGACGTATAGAATAGAACGAACCCTATCATAACGTGCGTTTTGAGTGGCCTTGCCTGCACCAGCTTGGAAAGTTCGACGACGTACCAGTGCCTGCAAGGCATGGATTTTGTACTTTATATTTTGCCAGCCCGTATCTCCGTCACAGTATTCTGCGGCACCACACTGTATTCCTCAGAGCTAAACACATCATCTGCAATCCAATTGCATAGTCTGCAATCTAATTATTATATCTAAGACTTTTAGACATGCAAAAACAAAAAAATACTAGCAGGTGTTACATGGTAGCGTACCGCTCGGTCGCCATGGGACGAGGCCGACACACCATGCCTTTTTCAAAGAACGCCCTCTTCTGACTAGTGCGTTTTTCATCGTATTTTTCCAAGTAGGTTGAGAAGTTTTTATGAAACGTAAACTTGATGCTGAATGATTTTTCTCCGTCCTCATTTAAGCAGGATAAATTCTGAAATATGGCATTTCTACCTGCCTAGAAACGTGGGACGACTTTCCGTCAGTGTCTTTTGTTTTGTTTTGTTTTATTTAGCTTTTTTTGTTTTGTTTTTAGGTCGGATAAACGTTGAAATACAAAACAATCAATAATAAAATGATTAAATTATCATGGATTAATTTTATCATTATCTCAACATGATTGATGGAAACAGTTTGCAATCGTTTTCAATGTTTAGCGGAGTTTAATTATGTTTAAACTCAGCGTTAATTTTTACCAAGATGTAAATTGTATTCTCCTTCTCGCAGCTTTATTATTGGCTAATAATGTATGTGTGGCCACATTGGACTGAGCAGGTTTTTACATGAGAATGGATGTACTTTTTTATTTTTTTTTATTATTTGGGTCTGTCCACACTAATGGTTACAACTGATAACTTTGGGGTGAGACATGGGAGGTGGAATTCAAATCAGGTTTTTAAAAACTAATTTCCTAGACATTCCTGTATTCGTGGTTGCACTTAAAAAATAAATAGGCTGATTTGCTGGATTACTATACTAGGCCATCTTTAAGATGAAATAAACGATAACGTTCATAACTTAGACAGAAATATTTATATAATACTGTTATATTCTTGTTGTAATTAATCCAGACCTTGTTCCATTTATATTACTCATTTAATGTAGAATTCGTCAAACAATCCACAAGTAGAATGATTACTCAAACTAAAGCAACCTATTTATTATTTCTGAAATTAGGATGCGACTTGAACAACGTTCATAACATGGACATACATTTTGTGAAAAATGTCTGTCCCTGTTATGAACATGAAGTCTTAAAGATGTACACCCTGTAGTATACAAAAATACCTGGATGTTTAACCTATTAAAGATTGGCCAGTGGCAATCCTTCAATGGATAGGTTTGCATAGGACAATTAGGGATAATGTATGCATTTCATTGCTACTTCCTAACCCTTTACAACGAAACGTCTGTCCGTGTTATGAACATTAGTCTGAAGGTAATCTTCTGTAATTTCTTGCAACCTAAGAAATTTATCAAACTTTTTGGTGGGCAATGTTCTGACAAGAATATGTAGAAAGAGGGAAAACATGGCAAATTACTTGATGTATGGACTCGATCCTTGGTTTCCTCCGAAATGTCACACTTTTGTATTACTGTCAGTGTGGAAAGACCCGTTTCCATTTTCAACTGTATTTAAAATAAACTTTATCGCAATGTCGAAATCAGAATATAATTTCCTTCGAAAGCACCAACTGCCAGTTCTCTTCTAGTCCCGATGCGGTCAAAATTGAAACGCACCTGCACCATCGTGTTCAATTCAATATGTACCTGCTGACAGTTTAGCAGGCCTCCAAATAAGGTGCAAGCTACGTCATCTCCGTAGCGATGACGTCAATCGGTTGCTAACTACTCAGATTCCGTAGGTCCCACCCCTAAATACAGCGTTTCTTCTTCTTTTCTGGCTAATGGGCGAGTGCTTGTGGAGAAAGCAGGGCTGCATTGAAATTCCACCTTGCCCGAAGTCTGACAATCGGACCGAAAGGTAAGAGGATAAATAATTTTGAGAGGATTTCGGGCGGTCCCGTCAGTCGGTTCCTTCCTCCATGTTCCTTCCAATGTATTAATCAGAACGGGAATCTACCTTTCTCAAAATAACATCATGATCAGTTCATTTACATATATGCCTGCACGACGTGCGGAAGTCTGACATAAACAAAATAAATCCCTCACTGCAGATTTTGTACAAAATTCTTCCGTAAAATAACTTGTTTTCAAGGCACTGAATACTTCTGTTTCTTAATTATTTAATTCTTCGTAATTACAAAGAATCTTAAATGAGCTTGACTGAACTGGAATCACGTGGTTTGTTTTCAATTCGGCGGAGTGATATCTTACGTCATGTTGAATGTAATTCGCCGCACGACATGGGCATTCCAAAACATCGTCAGCGATCGTGGTCCGGTTGTAGCTAGACGACAGTTTGTGCGGCAGGTATTTCTCGATCGCCTAAAAATAGCAGCACAGAGAATCAGCGTTTATTACTGGTAAGTAAAAATAGAAGCAAAATCCTCTGCACGTTGGTGGCAATGCCAGTACTAGTGTCGATCGGCCAGTTCCCATTTCTGGAGTAGAAATGTGGTGTAACTGTTAATCATCGACATCGTTTGTTTATCAATCCGTGGACGGTGTATTTCTCGTCGTACGAGGAACAACTACAGAGTCTGACTTGTGCATACTGCTTGCCATTTTGCCTGCGCAGCCAGTGGATATTGTTTATTATGATTATGAGGACCAGACTCTGGAAGTTCAGTAGACGATAATTTCTTTAAATAAAGTCGTTTGTGTTCTTCGATTATAACGTTGTTTGTTTGTACTGCACCATGTGTCTTCCCTACTTTGTTTTCAGGTTGCTTATCATCCTAATCATATACGAAGGCAGACGTAAAATAAATTAGACTTGGCTATAGGCCTACACGTAATCATGGTAGGCCTAAAAAGTAATAGAACTTAAGCCGCGTTCGCATTGGACTAACTATTGTCAAAAGTTATCGTACGTGATTGTTCCACTGTGGTTATTCTTCTGTGCGTCCGCACTTGGATTACACGGCTCGCGGAAAGTCCTTGGCCAGATAAACTATGCAGTGACATGTCCTCTGTTGTTTTGTAGAACGCGCTAAATTTACACACATTTCATTGTGTATGCCAGCGCCATTTGTGTTTTATTCCAAATCAACATGAAGCGACAATCAAACTCCTGATCATTTCTAGGATATCCCCCATCGTGTAGATCAAAGTAAAATAGCAGAAAAAGGCAAAAATGTGGCTCAGCATTCGCTAAGGTTAACGGAAGTTTAATGTCATCGTGCGTGCATTCAGTCAGAATTGCAGCTATAGTACACAATGCATGGGGCTAAGCACGCGTCCCGTAAGCTCAAAATGTAGGTTTTACTTTACCGTGGCTGTCCGCACAGGACTTTTCAGCGACGTAAAACCTACCACGTAACTCTTCCGCTACTCGCTTTAGCCTGTTTTACAAAAAAAAGTCCAATGTGGACACGGCTTTTGAAGTATACATTTTCCTGTGATTGTTATGTCATGCCCTGTATTGGGGGGGGGGGGGGGGTGGGGGTTGTCGCCACCTACATTTGAAAGTGTTTCATTTGGAAACTTGACGCCGAGCAATACACAACGTAATGGCATACAGTGTATTTATTTATTTATAATCGGGCAAACAAGATAAACGATATTAAAAGACAGGACCGTGGATTTCCCAGAAGCGAAACAAATCACTGTTTAACCCTAACAGCCCAAGGCTTTTTACTAGAATCCTTCCCTAACCACACAAACTCCAACACTGTGTAGTAATCCAATGGCACATTCTTTGTACTTAGACAAAATCAGGGCATCAAGTCCCATGCAAAGTGATGGTGCCAAGGCTCTACAGTACCCAATCACACAAAATTCAACACAAATGGGGTGTTTGATTTTGGCAGGTTAGGGAAGGTTAGGGTTAAAGGGATCTCCGTACAACATGCAAAATACAAAAGTTACAGCACAGAGAGAAAAAACCACATAGTATTATACAAATAATGAATGTTTATGAGTGCGATGGTAAGAATAATTTCATGAGGTGACAGATTTAATATTCCATTCCACGAGGCGAAGCCGAAGTCCATCTGTCACCTCATGAAATTATTCTTACCATTGCACGAATGTGAAACATTCATTATTTGTTTTATACAACACCTGAATAAATCCTTGTCAGATTGTATGCATAGATTTCTTTGTGTATACCGTGCCGTTTTCCCTTCTCAGTCCCGCATAAAACCGCGACAAAAAGTTGTCCAGTCCTGAATTAAAGTACAGTTTAAAGCTCAATTGTTGTTCCTGCATGTCTTGCAAATTCCTGTAATCGTTTGACTGCATATTTGATTAGTCTCTTTGTGTTAGCAGCGTCAGCATTGCCTACGAGTTTTAATATTCCATCGTCTGTTAGGAGAACCATGGAGGAATAAGAGACACTCTATAGGAGAACAAACCGAGGTTCGGAAACATCGTCTGCCATTTTGTGTAAATGACATCCTAGACTGGTTCCCGGTCCTGATATATATATCATTTGAAGGACAATGGAGGGACCGGGAACCAGTCCAATGACAGCCGTGTTGTAGCGTGACCATGAAATTCGCAAAGTTACATCACACGCCTACCGTTTGATGTAACTTCGCGCCGTGCGATGGAACGAATAATTCAATGCACGTGATCGACGATCCACCAATCAGATGACTGGGATTTATTCAGGCATTATAGCAATATACACAAATAGACAATAAAGACATTAATAAAGGACAGTATCAAAACCACACAAAGGTAAGATCAAGCTTTCGCGAGAAGAAAAAAAAATAATTCAATATAATTCAAAATATACAAATAAATATAAAAATACAGAGATTAAAATTACATAGATAAAACCCAAAACCCCATTATATAAAGGCAAAGTTACTATTCCAGAATGTAGCGATGGACATAACAGTGTTTACACCCTGCGTGTGTCAGTTCGCATTGATTGTATGCTTTACCTCACTGGTCATTTGTACATGAAGCACTATAAGCGGTGCACATGTATACAAAATGTACTTACAGGCCTCAAATTTAAGATTTTCTAGGGCGCTGCCATTTTGCCTTCGATAATGAAACATTTGGCAGGGCACCAAGGCCAATGGCATTTTTTAAAAAGGGCACGGAGGCCAGTCATTATTACTTCTATTAGAAATATTCTGTGAAGCCCTGTAAAACTCTACAAGATCTGTAAAACTTCACAGATGTACATTTACATGAATGTTTGTCTCTTTAATCGATCTTTTCGTGGCATTTTTACAAACTTGATAGTTCAGGTTATCATTTAAACAACACACAATACATCTGTCATACAATGAATGACATGCACCGCACGTACACAACTCCATGATGAAAGCGCGATCGAACTTGACAACCAACTTGGTCGATTTTTGCCTGGTAACCTACATGTATGCACAAAATATATCCTGGGTACCAGGCAAAATCGACCAGTGGTTGGCAAATAGTCGCTGATTGAACTTGGCTGTACCGTACGTGTACGTGCTTTAGATTAAATCTGGCTTCTGCCTCCTGCATTCGAAATTAAAATGCTGATGATGGGATCGAAACCAGTCTATATAAAGCTTCGTGTCGTATGCATGCTGCAGTAGCCGTATGTACATTGTACATGTACATGTTCTACATACCGGGACCGGTCTGGCCCGCGCGTACCGTTGCCGCGCTGCGCCGGCCACGCCGACTACGGCCGGCATGGGTGGGTATGCGTGGGCCGGCAACGAGGTCACTACGGCCAGTTGGGAAAACGGCATGGCAAGACTGGCCGTGAAGAGTGCAATTTTGTGAAGGGCAAACTTAAGGGCATCGACGGCACTGGCCGTCGTGGCCGCCATTAAATTTGAGGCATGCACTTAATTAAAAAAAAAAAAAAAAAAAAAAACGGAAATTACCCAACAGATGTTGTCTAAACTTTCCAGGTACTCAATGTGTTAAGCTTCATTAAGGAGATTTTGATGGGATGATCATCAAACAGATTTGAAAAATCTGCTTTTTAGCTTGAATTTGAGTGTGCGCAGTGGCTATTTTTACGGCAGCCGCAACCCAACTTTCAAATGCTTTTGTTACGACATGGTAAAAACACAATGCGAACGTATCAGATTTACAACTGCCCATCCTGCCAGAGTGCTTCGGTAGCTCGATTGGTATGGTACGGCATTTATTGCATAAAAAATGTTGATGTACACAAATTGACAAATAATGAATCTTATGAGGAAAACAAAACACAAATTCCTGTGATTATCAGTGAGTTACCATACTTAAATCTCTTTTAAAAAACATTTTAAGCAATAAAACGAAAATCGACACGATTGCTAAAGAATATTAGCAGGGCAAACCCAGAATCATTATGAGCATTGTTTTCCCCTCAACTGACTATCCCATTCCCTATGTCATATCCTGTGTTGAGCAAATTTTGAAGAATGATGAAGCAGTGACATTGCAATTTTCTGGAAGAGATGCTAAACTAACAATTGATTAATTGATTCTTCATGCATTAACCAGGGCACTGGAAAAAACTTGCAATATCTGAATAGCAGGTAAAGTCGGATCTTGGTCATGAGCAAAAACAAAGAGCTTTTCTAGCAGTCTAAGTGTCCAATTTTGTTGCAACAGGTTTCGCATTCAACAGTTTGTTAGACTGTGGCTCATGAGGGTATTTTTTTTTTTTCAGCCAAAAATAAAACGTAACAGCCACACTAATTTGATTATCAGCATTAAACTTCTATGTAACAAGCGAACCTTTGCCTGGGAAATACGCACAGCTTTTAGTCACTAGCATTAGTTTGCAGTTTGCGTCGTTAAAACTTAATTGGGGGACAGTTGCTTGCGATATGCATCAGACAAGCATAATTCTGTGTACTAGGCTGAGAAAACATCATTAGTCTTTGTTGGTTGGCCTGGTGAGATCTTTCATTTGATTAATTGGCAAATGTACGGTTCTTGCCTTTTGCCATGTTAAATCTTTAGGGGAAAAATGAAAAAACCAGGACCAGTATTAGAACCTGTTAACAGTCCATAGAAGTGGCCAGTAGTAGTGGCCAGTATTTGAAGCAAGATATGGGACAAAGAGAACCCCCCCTCTTTTGTGTTAGTCATTGTGTTCCTGGAATCTCAGAAATCCCTTTCAGATAGGGGGATGTGTTAGGTAACAAGTCTGGAGTTTGTGTAGAGTATTGGGACAAGAGTGGGATACCCCCTGGTCCCATACATTGTATCTTGCTGGGTCTAAGTAGTAAGTCTTGTTTTTTTTATTGACCTTAAATTCAGTGGTACCCATAGCCCATTTATTGTATTAGATTTTAAAGGTAATTAAGAACCCCCCCCCCCCCCATTTTTACAAGCAAATGAGAGTTCTCCCCCCCCCCCCCATTTTTTCTTGGGGGGGGGGGGGGGGAGGGGTGGTATTATATTGTATAATTATCATATTATTTGAATGCTGGTGTATTTTCTCATGCTGTGGATAATGACATTGAAGTTTTGGGTTTTTTTCAGGAAATATTTCTCTGAATATATGTGAATAATGAATCCTAGAAATCTTGCAAGACCTTTTAGTGGACTTCGTGCGTGCTGCTGCACATTTTTGATTTTGGATGACTTGCATTACATTTTATCTATTTTTTGGTGTAAATCTAAAGAGCCGTACTCACGTGTTTCTCGTTGACATCACACATTTTACTTAGTGGCACCCGGCCAAGACTCAGTGACCGTCGTCATTCCGGTGCGTGCCCCTCGTCTATAGTGTTTCCTGGCCTCCCCCTTTCCTCCTGCACCTGCTGACATTTTAGCGAATCCGGGCCGTGCTCTCCTCTGGATCTAGCCTGCTGCACAGTGGCAAGCACAAATGTCTAGCAAAAGGCGCTGTTTTCCCACTCAAAGTTGCCTCCCGGGCAGTTTAAAAATAATTAATCGCCCACCATAGACATGTGTACAGCATAGCATTTAAGGATTTTTATTTGTTAACATTTGTCTGGAGCATGCAATATTGACACTCAATGTATGGAAATCACTGGAAGACGACTTATGCCAAATGAATTTAACAAAGCAGTTCAGGAGCTTGGACGGATGTAACTTTGTGCCCCAAAGTTGGTTACACTTATCTAGGGGCATACAATGCTCGTTTGGCTTATAATTGTTTCTTTGGCAAGCTTGGTAAACACATGCTGAAGCTTAGGGCATTTCCATGTACTGCAGGGGGTTCCTCAGTTCTCTCACCACTGGGAACTCGCAATGCTGTTGGGCACAACCCACTCCTTCCCTTGCTTCACTGTGAGGAATAATAACGGATGAGCACAGCATACTGCGCGCCTGGTGAGTGGGGAGCTTTCCAATGAGATATTCCCACATAAAACTTGACCGACAATAAGTAAAGGATTTAATTAGTTTCATTTTTTTTTTTATTAGGAGGGGGATGCTTTTAATTCCTGTGGTGTTTATATCAATCTTCATGCGTAGCACATAAAATTAAAAAAATTTGGGAAGACCAAACAGAATGCATAGTGTATGTAGTAAGTGCATTTTTTAAAAACAAAAACGCATGTTTCTTCCATGACACGTTAGTACAGGGAAATCATTAAAACTAAACAATTTCAGTCAGTACACATTTGAAGAAGTTGTTCATCCTTTTTGGTTTGCTTTCTACTTTGCTGGTCATTTTTTATTGCGGTTTACTTGGGTGAATTTTTGCAAATAAGGACTAGACAAGCTACATGTGGTACCTATTTACCAATCACCATTTGCGATTTTGCGCAGTGCACATTCTACAGTAGTGTCTAATTAAACTAATGTGAGTAGACACTGCATGTACATGTACTTCACAACCTGCAATCACACAATTCTGCTGTGATAGGTCACTTATATTTTTCTGAATACAAAAATGTGTACTGGTACATTTTGGGTAATGTGTGAGCTTCGTGATTTCGGCCTCCTACATTTTACATGGGGTAGAAAATATTATTTTAAACCAAACTGTATAGAGGGGTCACACTCTGAGAAAAGTGCAAAAGTTATCATCCAATATTGCATTTAAATGACGCAACATGAACTGAATTGTTCTGCTCACGCTTCTGATTTCTGTGGCAAATTTGTGGAAGTTGCTTAGGACTTATTCATAATTGATCATCTTTAATAACTTCCTTCCTAAACTAGCCATCCCTAATTATTACTTCTCTTTACCACCCCCTGCCATGGCCCAGTACCGGTTGGTTCTTCACGTAAAACGTGCGTAACTGGCTCGGTAGTTACGTACTTTGGTATAATGTGCGTGTCAACTCTGGCCTCGGTGATAATATTGTTGGCACTCAATCAAGAAATACTACCTTGAGTGGCGAATTCTGATTTGATAAACCTTTAAAAATATATATCTTGAATCTCTGCAGAGTTACTTGGTAGCTGTGTAGGGGAACTTTTAAAATTCGTCACTCATTGACACTACTTAACCCCTTGAAGTCGGTTATTTATAATGAGGCGCCGGGGTGGCCTGTGCAGCCAAGCGAAACTGACACCTGAGGCCTGTGCGTAACATACACAAGCGTAACATACACAATAATCCAACAATGGATTGAAAATGCAGAGAATGGCATGTATATATAGACGCCATCCGGCCTGGTGGCAATATATTTTTGGCGTGTATAGGCGTCATCCGGCTTCAAAGGGTTAAAGAAACCTGTGACAAAAATTAGCTATACTTTTTGCAGACAGATGCTTGTATGACTCAAACGTGGACTCAAATCTGACTTGAGACTCACATCAGACCCAGGATTTGAGTCCAAATGAACAGTGACTCGGATTTAGACTCGGGTGCAAGCTGTCAAACTCAAATTCCCAATAATTTACTGTGTAAGAATGTGTTAACAAAAAGAATTCAGATTTCTTGTGTAAGATGTTTTTAGTTGGCCGTAACAAATTATTGTTAGCACCCAAATTAGTCATACAAATGTAGTAATGAAGATGTCTGACTTGTTATCAGCACAGATCTACATGTATGCTGCTTGAAACTTAGTTACAGGTGTAACAATAAGCCAGTTTGGTATTTCAACTGCGCATGTGCACAATGAAATGTTATCCCGAATGAAACGCGTGACCTAACGCGTGCGTGTGAAAGTGAATGCAAAATGTGGTCGCACAACGCGCACGTGTTAAATTCAATCAGAATGGGCGTTCGCGTAACATGGCGTGACATTACGTCGGCAATTTTATCTCGAATAACCTTTGACCCTTGAGATACCGAACTGGCTTTATTACATGTTTTAAATTAAATACATTAAGAATTTAAGAAAATTAATATCCGCTGACAGTTGCTATAATTCTTTAACCCTACGCAGCACAGCGCATCTGTGCTGACAGCTCTACTTTGCTGCACTCTCCATACAAGTCAATTTGAGAAACGATGCTATCTGATGAGTCTGGCAAGGTTCTAGCCAAAGTGCCCTGGAGGGCTGCTATCCAAATTGAAGAAAGGAGACCTCTTAGTTGTATGATGCCTTTCAGCCTGCTTTTTCACCGACCGCTTTTACTGATCACAATGCTCAAGAAGATCAATTGGTTCATACGATGATGACAGCAGCACCCACATTGTTACCCATAAATAATTTGATGTTTTCAATAGGTTGACGAGATCTTGAAGAAGCCTCAGTGCACTGATTGTCTATACAGCACTGAGTGAGTTAACCAATCTAGAGTTCAGATTAAACGAAAGTCTCATTTAGATGCTCATAAACATCAAGTGTAAACCCACCAAAAAAACCTTGGACGGACCATACACAGAAATCTGTTCAATGGCATCTTCTTGTTTAAATAATTGTAAAGCAAATTTTTGTCTGGCGGGTGAATGTTGTTGCAGCAGGCTATACAAGGCTTTACACTGCACTGTCTTCGGATTTTGTTGGATTAAAACCCTCCTACTATTTAAAAGGTCAAAATCAGTCAAAATTTCCTTCCACCTCCCCTGCTATACACTTTCACACAGACATGATTAGATTACATGTGGTTTTGTACTATGGCAGGAGGGTCAAAAACAATCACCTTGACTGGTTTTGACCCATACAACAACATGGATCAGAATGTATGTTTGCATAGGAGGGTTTTAAGAAGGATAGTTACATGTATGGGATAGGGTTAGGATAGTCACCCGGCTCACCCCACTAACTATTTCACCCTTGAGTTTTAAACCACAAGCGAATTTATGACCAAACTTTTAGCACTGTTTCTATAAATACTGTGAATACATGGAAGAGGAGTGCCGTCCACAATCAATAGTGCAGCCTTCAGGAAGCGTCCGCTGATTCAAAGTACACTCCCTGATAGATCATGTGTACTGTGCATGTGTTCTATCAGAGAGTTTTCACTGATGCCAGACCGATCTTTTTGACTTTACAGAAGTAGGTTAACTTTCTTACCAGATGAACGTGGCATTGGCATATCCCAACTGTTGCCGGCCTGACTGAAGTCCGCTTTAAATTAAAGAGATGTCCTTTGACCTTCAACATTTCAACATGTCAGGGAGTTGTCCAGTGCCCTGGATGGACAGGGGGGTGGGGGGGGTCTAAGTTTAGCTTCAAGGGACCTATTTTTGCGTTGCCCAGATAAAGGAGGTGGGGAGGAGGATGTTTTGAAGCTGAAATCCTGTCTCGGTGTCTAGTTTGCACCTGCCCCACAAACATTGGCTTAATGTGAAATGGCAGGAGGTTTTGGTCACTTCCTACATGAGGGCATCAAGTGCTTAGAGACTGATCGCAGTTCGCGCAAAGTGCCATTGTAAGAGTTTGATTCCACACATGAATATGGATTTTAGCATACTTGAGGCCTTTTTCACACTGTACATTGTAGTTTCAAATCTTTTCAACCCCTGAGTGACTCGGGGTAGTCTTAGCCTGGGTTGGCCTGAGTTGAATCGTAGAACTCTATGCTTGACTTTAGCAAGTGCTCAAACAATGTTCCGTTCACACTGTCAATCTTTTTCCCACAGGTCACACATATTTGGACCTGAAAGAAGATTCTCAACCAGAGTACATTGTGCTTAACTTATACCTGGATAAACTTGTGTACATTGTATCAATACACATACGTTATTTCAATTGTCACGTAACTTTTGAGCAAAATCTACTTAAGTGACCTTTGCTGTGCTTACTGCTTTTGGTATCCATGAAAGAAGCAGACTCTTGAGATCGTGGGTTGAGTCCCATTCGAGTAAGCCTGTGAGTATTTTTCCCATAGGCTCTTGGGAAGCACCGAGTATACAGTGCTTAACATCACATCAGGAAGGACAAAGATCTCTTCCAGTTTGCATCATCCCTAACATTGATTGCACAGACATGCCAAGTAGTACGATTTTGCCGTATTTCGTACGGGAAATCCTTGAAAATACGGGAATACGATTTTGACCCTAAAAAATACGAATCTTGTCCGTCTTGAAAAATAAATTTAAAAATGCCGTAAAACGACTGCAAGCGGAGAATATGAAAGTACCTCGAACTTTTTCTAGCCTGAATACGATGTCTGGACTGTATGTATACATCTTGCGTATACCGTAATTTCTGGAATATTGGCCGCGGCGTATACATTGATTTTCGCCGCGAAAAATGTTGCTGAGGCTTATATTCTGGGCGGCTTATTCTCCAACACTTAAAGAATAAACCCGCGAACTATCCATTATATTCGAACACAATTTCCGGGTCGAGTCGGCACCACAATCATGAGTCATCGTTTTCGTTGATAAAATGCACTCCAGTACCCCAGCGGCACGCGAATTCCCCCCCCCCCCCCCCCCCTCCAAACTTTGCGGGTACATTGCCGTTTGTGATCCACTTTGTGATGACTTGCCGACTCCATGAAAGATATCGTGCGACTCTGCAAAGAAGCCTACATGTATTCTATATACATGTACATTGCGCCGCCGCGCCGCCACGGTCGGCTGTTTCGTTGTTCAGTTGAATTGGCCTACAAGCTTATACGATAGCTCGTGGACGTCAACAAGTTTCATGCCCGCTTTCTGAGTAAAGTGGCTGGTACTAGGCGAATGCGCAGACAGATGGTCAAACAGTTTGTTTACCAGCGATTCAATGCAACGGTTAACATGAATATTTAAATTTATGCAAATGTTACTCCGCCCCAATGCTTGCCTGTATGTAATGTGTACATGTACACATTACATACAGCTACAGTTGATCGGAGTCGGAAGGATTAACCCTTAACATGAGCCGCCATATCTTTCAAAGTGCAAAAATGCAACTGCATTGTATAACGGTACCACCACCAGCACTACTAGAAAACCATAGACAATTAATGTAAGTGATACTTGGAGCTAAAAGTGCAAGCAATAGTTCATGATGGAATGAATTATAATAGGGTATATTATTGTAAACATCATGCACTTGATGACTGAGTATGCTTAAGTCCTACACTGGTATTGCAGCCAGTAAAATTGCTTTTTGTATGTATACGTACCTGCATTGTTATGCACCATTATGTGAGTGTACAATGACCGTTTTTGAAAATACAGTTTTTTTGAAAAAAATACAGTTTTTAGGTTGTCAGAATACAGTTTTGGGATTTTCAAAGTTGGCATGTCTGATTGCACAGTACCTGCTGATATTGGACTAAAAATAGCCTGCCAACCACACAGCAGGCTCAGTGGTCGAGTGGTTAAAACTTCTGCGTTAGTAAGCCTGTGAAATTTTCCCACAGGCTTTAAGAAAGCAATGAGCACACAACACCAGGAAGGGCAAACCAAAAAAAATTCTTCTAATTTACAATATTTTGCATCCCTGATGCAAAATTCAATCTTCATAAAAAAAGACGAAGTAATATAATTTTTTGAAATTTATAACATTCCATTACCAAGTCACATTCCAGAGAATGTATTATGGCATACATTGATAAGAATGTACATGTACATGTAGGTCTTATTGCCCTCCAAAAAATAAGATTTTACCAGGTGCATGCACATGATGTAGAGCGGTTTATAAACCCAGCAGGCAGTTCAGTTGGAGACAAGCATTTTTTTTGGGGGGGGGGGGGGGGGTGGGGGGGTGGTGGTCTGTAATCTGCTGGTGAGGTGATTTGTCCCAGAAGGCAAGGGACAAGTTTTTCTGGTACATGTATGCATTTAGGTGGGTACTGCACTTAACACTACGCTGTGAAATCTTGTGGCCTTTTAAATTCGTTTTTGTGCATGGTTGGCAAATTGGCAAATGAAAATTCAGGCTCGATAGGGGAGGTCCAGAGGTTGACGTGTCAGTACTAAACCGATTCAAAGGAGTGTATTCATGAAGTATCAGGGAACATCTCAAATGTCAAAATGCCTCTAACCTAGCATCGAGAACATTGCCTATTCCAATCAGGAACACCTGTCTCTTCCCTCCGGGAACAGCTTCAGAGCACCACACTATCCTGAACATGCTTTCACAGGAACAGCCTGTTCCAGTTGGGAACGCTCCGGGTTTCAAAAGTTAACAGGAATGTTCCGACTTTTTCAGATGCTCCCTTGATGCCAATGCTGAAGATACCTTACATGTAGGTGTGTTCCAGTCACGAAAACATTTGCCAACGGCAAACAAGATATGTGCAAGATATATTTCTGATGGAAAATCTGCTATGAACATCGTGCAGCATATGCCTGATTCACACGAATTAGCCTCCGTCTTGGATCCAAAAGTTTTAACATCAAGGGTTTATACGTGCTATAGATCACCATCTGTCTTCGTTGTGTCAATCCGCCATGTCGAATTTTTATCATTTTTAGGTCTTCTGGATCTATGTTGGAGGCTAATAGAATGCATCCCCATTCTTAAACCCCTCAGGTATGTCCTGTACGGTCTCTCAGTCATACTCATAGACAGTCTGCATGGTTCATTGCAGTAAAATGTAATATTTGTTGGTTTGCATGATAGAGAGTTGGGGGGGGGGGGGGGGCAGAAAGTTACACATGGGTAGTACTTGATCGACATTTTTTATACAATAAGATTTACATGTAAGGTAGGATGGCAGCATTTATGGGTAACTGCTGTACATGAAGTCCCATACAGTGAGGAGTGTAGTGAAATATCAGATGCTGCCTTGGAGGGGGTGGGGGGTGGCTTGCTTATGGTGTACGTACATGTACAAGTCCTGTGATGGACTGGCATCCTGTCCAGGGGAAATAGAAATTGCTACTAAAACCGGAGATAAACACCGGCATGGTGGGCCGCATTGGCTTGTGGCACATTTTGCTACTTTGCATGGTGTACAAGTACATGCATGTTAAATGTACATTTGTAAAACATACACTTGTAGTGTGTTTGTGGAAGTAGGCATACAATGTACATGTATCTATGTATAGTAAAACAACGATACAAATAAATTAAAGAAGTTGACCTATTTCTCTCTGTTCAACTCCCCCCCTCCCCCTTTCTTGGATTTGTGCACCGGAACAAATGTCAGTAGGACTATCAATTATATTGAGTATCTGGCCTAACAAACCACGTCCAGGATGCAGGGATTAAAGAAAGAGCACATCCAAATCTGTAATCGGTAATCAGCGAGTGAACTTAGAGATTAACACATGACATGCTGTTTTGTCTCGAGAGCTCCCCCCCCCCCCCCCCCAACAACATTTTAACCCTTGGAAGTCGGATGACTTCTATACACATCAAAACAAAAAAGTGCCACCTGGCCGGATGACGTCTATACACCTCATTCTCTGCATTTACAATAAATTTTGATTATTGTGTCCGTTTCGCTTGGCTGCACAGGCCGACCCAGCACAATACCAAGGGCAGGCCTCTGACCTCCAAACATAATTATAGTAAAGTAAAACTCAATCAGTTTTGTGATCAGGGTGTGTAAAGAGCAGAATTGAATTCACGGTTATGGAAGTTAGTTTAAATACTGCTTCAATTCAGAAAAAAACCTGTTTTACCCCTAAAAATCGTGTTGCCTGTTGAGTTGCCTCTGAATTGTGAAATATTAACATGGAACTTTGAAAACAGTACATGTGAATGCAGTGTACAGTGGGATCCCAAGTAAGCTTACGCTTACGGTGTTGAGGAGGGTATGGACTTGAGCACGTATCCTCCTCTGCTTGAATTTCTTGTATGCCAAACCTCATTGTCACAAGCTTTGAATTTAGATATCCAGAGTGTCCTGAAGTACCCATCTGCTCTCCCCATAAACCTAGCACAGCAGAGTGACTGAGATTTCATACCAAAAGAGACCATGAGAGTCAAGTCCCAACTGATATTCGAATTGCCAGACATCCCCCCTTCCCCTTCCAAAAAAAAATGATCCGGACTACCCTTGCCGAATGCCGATACTCTCACAGCGTGGTACTAGATGCCACAGGTGACCTCGTCCGTGGCCCACACGCATCGGCATGGTGGGCGTCGGCACCACGTGTTGTTTTTACGGTTTGGGCTCATGAGCTTTCTGTGCTCGTGAGTCAGCTCTCCTTGTGCTTCCTGAAGATAATCAGTAGCAAATGCTGTCTGAATGGGTGCCTCAGTTTTCTGTGCCAAGCCGAGGGTTGCTATACCAACTCTGTAAACTTTTTGTTACTTTTTTGGTTGTCTCTTGCAAGTTTGAATACTTTGGAAATTGTGCATTTTTAAACAAGGTATAGTTCACCTCTGCCCCACGACAAAAATATTAGACCATTTCATCAACTTTGAGTACACCTGCTTTGAAAGAAAATTGATTCAACGCATACCGAGTTTAAATTGTTAAAAATTCAAGAGTGATGAATTTCAAGAGTAATGGAAGTAATAAGTGATTAATTACCACCAAAGCAGCATCTACATGTACATGTAACACAAACCAGAACAATTGGCTGTAACACAAAACTTGGGTCTTATCAGAAAATTCTACATGTAGAACTGTATTCCCTAAATTACATGTCGGCCCATGTACAGCCTGTATCTTGGCAATTCATGCTTAACCAGCAAGTGATCATCCCTGCAATGCATTGTGTAGTTTCAATTATAATTAATTGCATATTGTGCTCATTATCTCAGCTGCATACTTTTAAAATCACAAGATGTACACACATGTATGTACATGTGTGGAGATTCTAGTCTTTTACCAGTGTCGGCGCACATATATCACGGAGGTCTTCATTTTGAATTTTCAAAATTGTCAATAGCAGGTTATCAGTCTAGGCAGAAGAACAGGTTGATTCCCCAACATTATCTGATAAGTTTTTTGACTAATCTTGACACAGACAAAAGGCGGAGATACCGTTTTCAATGTGCAGGCCACAGTACAAAGCCCCAAGAAGGTTGAGGCTGCCTAAAATAGCCACTCGGTGGTTATTTTTAGGCTTCATTGAGGCACTGGAGGCTAAAAATAGCCCCATCCACTTATTCCAGCTATATATGGTAAGCGGGCTGTCTCAGCAGGAATCAGTCGATTACGCATGTCACTGTAGGCAAACAGAAGGAAATAGAGCACCTCGGCTCAAGCCGGAGTTGACGTCACTAGCTCCAGTTGGCCGGGCCTCACACAACACACATGTACATGTATACAGGGAGTGCTGCAGTTCACTGGCACTGGATCAGTGGCAAGTCTGAAAGCTTTGGGGAAAAAGTCTCTTGGTATCTAGCTATTCAACATTTTCACTTCTATGGCAACCGTAAACGTAATAGCCCCCTCAACAGTGTCAATGCCCTGGGGGGTTGTGAATGTTGATTTGGCAAAGGGAGAGAAAAAAAAAAAGCATTGTTCAGCATACCTCTTTCTGCTGATTTATTGAGGCTGATGCAGGAATAGGCTTATAGTGAAATTGAGGTTATTTCTTTTCTTAAACAAAATTGCCCTCAATCTTTTAGTACTGTGAAGAAAAACAATCTTTAATCAAATTGACGTTACAGCCAGCATTCTGGGAACATTTTTACAAAATTCAACCAGGTTTGTGAACATTTATCTGAAATGACTAGGAGCCGGAGTTTTGTGTGAAATTTGTTAAGATGAAATAAAGAAATATAAACAAAATTTACTGCTGGGAAACATTTTGAAAAATGTGCACATACATGTAGCTTCATTTAGTCTCTTGTACATGTAATGTAAATGAATCAAGACCCTCTGGAAAAATGAAATACATTTGGGAAGTTCTGAAAAACAAACTTGAATGAATAATTTGTGTTTTACCGGTACCTTGATGTAACAGCAAAACATGAACCACATCTTTATGATTTGTAAATTGTAAAAAAATATGCCATACATGCAGCAAATACATGTATGTAAGGACAGTTACATGTATGTTGAGCCATTTTTTACATACATGTGTTGTATGTACACGTATGTCACTTGCCATGTTGCCATTTTCTGTTCATAATGTATGAATGTTTATTGAATGATATGTGGTCCACACATTTGATGATTAATTTAAGTAATTGTGTTTTGTCCTGTGTATTATTTCTGTACATGTCCAGCCCCCCAAAATTGTAATCTTCAGATTTGAAATGTGAAGATTTTTTAATTTTTTTAAAAATTTGATTTAAGAAAAGTTACTTCATTTTCTTGCATTTGCAGTCTTGTCCTCGCATGTACGTGTGTAAGACATGTCTGAGATGAGTTATGATTTTCAGCACAAAAAAAAAAATAGTTTGTCAGCAGCGTGTGTGAGGCTCGGAGACACCCTTGGAGGAATTCCCTCCCGCTGGTACAGGCATTCACACAAACAGGGCTCCAGGGAAGTCAAGTACTTGCCACCACGCAGCGTTCAGACAAGCGATCCGGCCCGCGGAAGCCGTGCGCGGAATGTTCTGCCATTAAGCAGTGTTGTCAATACTCCCCCGTGCGTCGGCCATCGTCGGAGTTGTGGAATTCGCCTTGACCCCCGTCCCTCCGTTGGCTGGCTCGGATTTTCTCCCTAACTATGCTCTCCCTTGCGCAAGTTGTAAAGTAATAGGCGTAGTTAGTTGTGTTGGTTGAAATTTTTTTCCCTGTGTAGGAATGAAATGCTTGGAATTTATCATATATGTTCTTGCATGATGTTCTTGTCTTTGAAGTTGATGCAGTTACATGTGTGCTAACCAATTGCTTACACACTTGTAATGCACATAAGATCCTTGAAAATTTTGTACACTGTGTTGTACATCAAGGTTTTCTCTTTTGTGTATTGAGCAAACAAAGACTATGCTTTGAAACAATTTTTTGTATATTGTAAGTTGAAAGAAAAATGTAAACAAAGTACAGCATCTGTTACTGCTGAATTTTTTTTCAAACATTACGGAGTGAAAGCACGAAATGAAAACAGGATGCTGCAGAAACAGTTCAAAGTTGTGCACATATTGCAAGTCCGTTGCATGCGGCAGTGCCTGCTATTACCATGTGTGAACTACATATGTACATGAACACTCAAGATATGCACATCCATTAAAACAGTTGTGAATTGTTCTGTTTAATAGGACACTTGCATATAATACTTTGGTTGTTTAGTTTTCATCCTTTGATTGAACCCCTCCCTAAAGACAATAAGCCAGTTCGGTATCTGAAAGGTCAAAGGTTATTCGGGATAAAATTGCTGACGTAATGTATCGCCATGTTAGGCGAACACCCATTCTGATTGAATTTAACACGTGTGACCACCTTTTGCGTTCACACGCGCGCGTTAGGTCACACGGGTCATTCGGGATAAAATGTCATTGTGCATATATGCGCAGTTGAAATACCGAACTGGCTTATTAACATGAGTTACATTGATGCCAGTATAATCTATGGTAAGCAACTAGCTATAATAAGCAAAAATATATATCAACCCCTAAAAAAATCCTTTCTCCCTCCCAACAAAAATCATTTAAGTTTTAAACAAATATTAAATGCCAAAGTGATAATCCCAAAGAACTAGGTTAAATGAAATTAAGCTGAGTCGTTTTCTCAAATAAATGAAAATCATAAACCGTTGAATTTCTACGTATTTTGCAAGCAATGGTAATTGACACTCATGTTCAAGGACTCGACATTAAAAAATAACGAGCATGTTTTGCTTTACGGGGACGCTGTGTAATCCATCTGTTGATTGGTTTTGTTTGTTTGAACTTTGATGAGATAATACCAAAGATGGCAAAGAGAAAGTTGAAAATAGCTGGAAATGTTAATTGATGCACACAATGTGAGAGAATTTGGCTGTAACAAACTGCATAGCCAGATGCAGCTGTTTACAGGCTATCTCTTGCAGGTCCCAGATGAATGAAAGTGTGACGTTGGCTCTGAACTATAGAGTCGTATTTGCCAGCGCTGCACCCTTAGAGCAAGCATTCAGTCTGGGTTTATTGTACGTTGGATGGACGCACAGTGTACATGTACATGTACGTTGGTTTTGTTATTTTGTTTACCACAGACAGAACAATGTGTGACACAGTGTACATGTATCTCAAGACGGACAGTCTTGAGCATTAGATATTCTGGGTTCTGAATTCAGAGAATTGTCTTTGCCCATTTCATATTATAAAAAAAAAAAGAAAAAAAAAAGCAGAAACAAACTGTGCTTGTTATCATTTATCTAAACCTCATATTAAGTTGCCATGGAGTCAGAGTGTGACAGATATCACCATCACGAAAGACACTTAGTGCTGTCGGGGTTCTCATTTGAAAACATGAGATACTGTAGTTGGCAATGGACAAAGTGAGTCTGGGTTTTGCTTTGAATTAGTTGGTCAGAATTTGCAGGAACATGTGAGAAATTAATGGTTTTCATGAGGTATCTAGAGAAATATTAGGTGTCATCTGATGGCTAATACTATGCTTTATTGCTTAAGAAGTGATGAATAAAGCACATTTTGGAAAAAAATGTTTTTTTAGTTCCCTTTTATTGTAATATTTAAATGTCAGTATGTTTGGTATCACCCGTGATGTCAGTGTGTATACATTCTTGTTCTAGAAATTAACAGGTACATACACACTACACATTGTTGCACGAAATGTCTTTGAATACAAATTACACAATTAAATCAAAATGTCAAACTAATTTAATAAAGGATTGAAAGGTTATCCACTATGTCTGAATTTATTTGAATTTTGGTCTGGAGTCTTTATTTGCAAATTAATCTCTCGTACGTGTATTTTGCTCCCTCTGTACAGTTTGGGCTGCAGGAACGGTAGTAATTGAAAAACGGCCAATAAGCCTTTATTTGAGTGTGTTGGGCAGTATTACACTAGCCAGGGCAAAACTCCAAGTTGGGAGAAGCAGTATTATCCAGATGTTGTTAATCATCATGATTTAAGTTGCTGCTGATCTCTTTATGAATAATTCTTTTGGGTCTGACAAGCTGGGTGTCTTTCCCCCCTAAACTGTTGGGGAAAATAAAAAATAGAATATGTTCAGCGTCCGCACCTGCTTCCTTTTATTATGTTTTACCCTACATGTAGATTTGAAAAAAGGAGAAGAAATTGTCCTGATTATTTTTCTTGTTTTTCGTTTGACTTCTGTGTAAAAAAAGCCAAGATTTATGCCTTGACCTTATCGGAAGGAGTGGGGGGGGGGGGGAGGCCAGGATTTCTTCCCACCCCCACCAAACTTTTCATAATCCCAGAACACTGCAACCAATTGAAATAAAATTCATAAGGGCTCATTTGGTACCTAAATCAAATTTCTAGGATTTCCATGGTTACCATGGCAACTAATATAAATACCATGGTAACCGTGAATTTGAGTTATTTATGAGGAAATTTATAGAAAAACATAATTGTGGAGGTTAAATCATGGTTTTAGTACCTGATCTTTCAAATTTTGACTTTGGACAAATATTCAGTGTCACATGACTAACTGGAATGCATTATGGGAACCAATGCAAATAGCTTTTTACCATTTTCAGGTCTTTTCAGCACTTTTTTAAACATTTTTTTCAAAAATGAGTTACAGTGCCCTCGGCGGTGACCTTAGATATCCAAATATGAAGTCTAATGATAGATAATTATACAAATTATAGATGTACCAAATTTGAGGCCTGTTGAATAAAAAGAAAGTGTAGAATATTTGTCAAAATTGATACAACACCTTGCATTCACTACAGTGCAATCAAATGATGCCATGTTGTATGTTACTGGCCAACACAATGAACACATGTCTATGTCAAGTGACCGTACATGTATGTGTAAACCCCTAAACTCCCAAGAGTGTGTGGAAAATCATATTCAAATTGGAGGATTCGGGACTGTGAGGGTTTTAACCCAGGGAAAGAATAGGTTTTCAGTTGGCTTGTGCAACCCCTTCCATGCTACCACATCCCTTCAGTGTGTTTAAGCAAGAAAAATATTATGACACTATGAACATCTAACAAAAGAAAACCCACGCAGTCCTTTGTTACAAACAAAGGACTGCGTGGGTTTTCTTTTGTTAGATGTTCATAGTGTGAGAAAGAACTTTTCTGAAAATTAATAAAAACATAAATTAGTCCTGAATGGTGCAGATCCAAATCTAATATACTGAAGGGTTTCATAATAGTAATTTATCAGTACAGTGTTGGACTATGGACTCCATGGAACAAATACTGAACTTAACCTGGAAATTTAAGATTTGGTATTTTCATGCCTGGGCCACTGAACCATATCAGATTTATATAGCGCATCGTTTTTTTGTTGTCCTTAAAATAGATTAGTAGGCACAATAACCTGTTAAGAGGTGTGATTGTGAAGCTGGACCCCGATATGTACATGAGCATTAGGCGTGATTCGGGTGTGCAGGTTCAAGTACTGTAATCTCAAAAATTCACTGTTTAATTGGCGTCAGGGGCACAGTAGTAGCTGTTGTCCGGCTCGTTCATAACTCGGGTTGATGAAAACGGTGCGATTCATTCGTAATATCAGATTCATCATTGGAAACCATCTTACTTGTACTGAGAAGTACATGTACAAGTTTGTAAGTTTGTTTTTTAAAGCTAATTAACAGAGTTTAATGCATGTGCCATCTTCTTTTCATATTACAGTTGCATTTGATACAGACCTATTTCACCCACGTGACCTTATAGCATGAAATGTAAACAATACCACGTGTTTACCATCTTGGAGTGATCGTCGTACATGTATCGTACATAAACCATGTGTCGTACATAAACCATGTGTGCTCATGCAGCACGCTTGGCTGTTTTACTTGGATATCCTTATGAAAAAGTACCATGGTGAAACCATGGTAAATGGTGGTAAATTGGCCACAGTATTACCATGGATTTACCATGGGTAACTACAGTAATATCTTGGTAACTACCAAGGTAATGCCATGGTAGTACATGTTGTACCAAGGCCATGGTTTTACCATGGTTTTACAATGGATTTACTGTGGTAACCACTATATATCCATGATTACTGCGGTAATATTATGGTACTTTTTCATAAGGGTAAGCATTTGCATCACTGCATCATGCGGTCTGTGACGACATGCGAACGGGTCTACATGTATTGTCCCAGAAACTCTCTGCTTCTAGCTGTAGTAATTACATGTACATGTACACAACTGAACAAAAATTGTTTGAGCCATTTTAAAGGTATGATGTGGCATTGGTAGAGTTAATGACAGTTGTGGGGAGTGTTCACTGATCATACTTTGTGTGATTCAACATATGAATGAAATATCAAACTTGTGAAAGTTTAAGCTCAATCCATTATCTGAGTCACAAGAAAAATAATGAAAAACCCTTCAGTGATTTTTGTGCACGTTCATACATGTGCGTATTTCCAATGTTGAAATTGAAATAAGCCACAAAGTTTGTTGGAGGTCTTCAGGTGCAACTGTTTGAAGATGACAGCATTTCAGATGGAATATTTCTCAGGAAGATCGGTACTGGGACCATCTTTATAAGCAGTAAGCTTTCAGATCAAAACTAATTTGATTATTTAATCATTACCAAATGTGTACAATGTATCATACCTTTAAAATGCTTGCTGAAATTCTGATTTCTGCACACTGCACATGTGGACAATAAGACACTCCACACATGTGACATGTGTATGACATGACCAGTGCTGCACAGGAAGCACATGTATGTACATGTACATGTAGGAACAGAAATTCTGCCCAATTTGTTCCATTCCTTTCCCCCGCTGTATCCAGTTTATTACTGTGCTATTAACTACATGTATGTTGAAATGTCATCCCTCTGTGGTATTGAACTGGTGGTTGAACTCCATCACGTTGTTTAGTCATGGTCTGCCTTAACCCCTTGAGTACGGTTATTTGTAATGAGGTGTTGGAGGGGGGGGGGGGGGGGGGGGGGGGGGGGCGGGGAGGCTTGGCTTTCCAGCAAAGCTAAACCGACACAAGAGGCTTGTGCAGTCAAGCATAACATACACAATAATGCAACAATGGATTGAAAATGCAGAGAATGGCGTGTATAGACGTCATCCGGCCTGGCCTGGACGACGGCCATAGCTGTGGTTTTAAAACGACCGCCTGGTCAATTGATGTTGAAGTGTTTACAACACAATACGGATTAAACCAGACACGAATTTAATCTATGTTTCCAGTGTTTTATTCTCAGTTCTCCACACAAGTCTCCCGCTGTTCGCCACCACGTTTGCAAGCCCCGTACATGTGTCTATCCCATAATAGTTAGTGTATGAGGTCAAATGGCTGGGGTCAGCATTTGCATACTACATGCTCATGAATATGTATCTCAGACACAACATCTCCTCCCTTTGTTAGATAAAACTTAATACATTTTTTTGAAGTAAACATGCATAGCACTATACTTTGTGCAAGTCCCCCATCAAAGTGTTTCTCTTCAAAGAGTGATAATTAGCTCTCTAAAAATGTATGTAAACTCAAAACCTTATTTTTTTTTTTTAAACAAAACAAATAGGCATGTATTACAAAATGTTAAACTAAACTACATGCAGCAAAAACTCTGCAAAAATGTTACATAATAAATGAATATCAAACTCCACTTGGTTTGATTAACATCGACCCTGCTCATTATTCATCCATTATTCGTCAATGTTTTTGTTTGAAAAACGTCTGTGACTAACAAGTAAAATTCACACCAAGCAACTCTCCCATTTTAACATGACTTGTCCTCTTGACACAGCACCATTAGACGATGAAAATCTTTTAAGAAATAATAGTTTACTGAAACATTACTATGTACCTTCACCTATTTGTATATAATGTAATCATCAAACCGTTTGGGTGGTCTTTTCCCTTCTCTTACAGGCCTAGTGTTTTGGTCAACACTTTCCTCAATATCCTTCTCTTCGTCTGTATCTATCTGAGTACATGGATTATCATTGGTCTGTATTTGTTCGTTGTCTTGCTGTGGTTCATTATACTTCTTAACATGTGTACTGTTCCTCCTATATGTGACACCTTGTGGGGACTGCACTGTTACACTATTGCCCTTTTTCCTAACAACTGTGTAGGGGTCATTTTTGAAAGGAGTGGTCATTTTGTCTCGTTTCATTTGTTTTACTAGTACCTTGTCCCCTGGATTTAGATAATTTTCTTTTGCACCTCTTTTCTCATCTATGTACACTTTGTTTTTGTATTTTCGTGTCGCGTCTCTGTCTTTGACTTCCTCATCTAGTCTGTGGTTTTCTATATCTAACTCTGGCAGTTTTGTCCTTAACTTCCGACCGAACATCAGTTCAGCTGGGGATACACCTGTCGTATTGTGTGGTGTTGTTCTGTATGCGAACAGATATGTTTGAACTTCTTTCTTCCAATCACGTGACTCAGCTGCTGCAATTCTGATGCGCTTCATTAACCCTAACAGTCCTGAATCCTCCATTTTCAATATGATTTTCCACACACCCTAGGGAGTTGGGGTTAAAGACCGGTTTTGCCTCTCTACCTCCCCGTTAGCTGCTGGGTGTAGTGGGGTAACTGCCCTATGACTGATGTCATTATCCTTTAAATAATCTTCAAACAACTGTGAACGAAATTGAGGCCCATTGTCTGATGTGACCGACACTGGTAACCCATGCCTACTGAACATGTTCTCCAACGCTTCGATGATACGCTCACTTGAGGTATCCTTAATGATCTCAATCTCATAATACCTACTATAGTAGTCAACCACCACGAACACGTATTGCTTAGAAGGAAGTGGCCCCAATAAATCAATGGCTAGGTCTTGCCATGGCCCTGTTGGCATTTGTGTAGCTTGCATTGGTTCGGGACTCGGCATAGCCCCAGTAATCTGGCACCCGTGACATGACTGCACATATTTCTCAACATCCTTTTCCATGCCGGGCCACCACACTTTTGTCCTGAGCCTCTGCTTTGTGCCAACTATACCTGTGTGACCTTGATGTGCTAACTCCACACATCTCGTCCTTAACTGTTGTGGAATAACGAGTCTAGTACCCCTCACAACAAGATAGCCCACACAACTTAGTTCATTTCTGATTGCCGCAAAATGAACACTAGATCTGTCCCATCTATTCTCTTTGAGGCATCTTCGAATACTGATAAGTTCGTCATCTGCCTTCGACGCTTCCTCAACTTCTCTAGTCGACATTGCTGCGGGTGTCGCTTCTTTTGCCACAAATCTCACATAATCCTCGGTCTGTGTCTGCAACTCACTGGGTTTTCTCTCACTTGTCCCTATCAACCATGACAATGCATCTGCAATGTTCTCTCGGCCAGGCTGGTACCGGACTTTAAATGTGTACGGCATAAGCCGGAGTACCCATCGCTCAATCCTCGCACTTGGCCTCGATTTCGGACCATACAGCACCTCCAATGGTCGATGATCAGTGACAAGGTCAAATTCAATCCCATAGAGGTAGATATGGAACTTTTCACAAGCCCACACTACCGCTAGAGCTTCTTTTTCTGTCGTTGAATATCTTGTTTCACAATCGGTGAGCAGACGACTGGCATAGCAAATGACTCGCATTTCACCCTGATATTCTTGCACTAAAACCGCACCCAGTCCAACGTTACTGGCATCTGTTATGAGTCGAGTACAAGTTGCATCCAGCCGGAAGTGCCCAAGTGTTTCTGTTTTTGACAGACAATCTCTTAGCTTCTCAAAACTTTCTTGTTGTTCCTCACCCCATACAAATTGGACATTACTACGGACTAATCGACGGAGTGGTTCTGTCACAGTCGCCAAATCAGGTATGTACCTCGCTGAAAAGTTAACCAATCCCAGGAAACTCTTCACCTCTGCAGCATTCATTGGCCGTCTAGCATTCTTCATCGCCTTGACACGCTCCTCTGTCGGTCCAATTCCACTATTTGACAAAATGTGACCCATGAATGTGATTCTTCTCATACCAAACTCACATTTATCTGGATTCAAGGTAAGTGATTTGTCTTTCAAGCGCTCCAGAACTTGCTTCAATCTCTGATCATGTTCCTCTTGGTTACAACCATACACCACAATGTCATCAGAAATATTCTGAACACCCTCAAGGTCATTAAGTACTTGGGAAATCACCTGCTGATATTTTTCCGGTGCCGAATTAATCCCAAACATCAACCGTTTATACCGATACAGCCCTTGATGGGTCACAAATGTTGTGATCCCACGTGACTCTTCATCTAATTCAATCTGATGATACCCGTATTTTAGGTCAAGTTTACTGAACACCTCTGCCCCATTCATATTGTACAGTATTTCGTCTACAGTAGGGATTGGGTGACGTTCCCTAATAATTGCTCTGTTCGGTTGTCTCATGTCTACGCACAATCTGATATCCCCATTAGGTTTTGGTACTACTATCACAGGACTAACCCAAGGTGTTGATTCGAGTACTTTCTCAATTATGTCGAGGTTTTCTAGCTCTTCTAGTTTTTCATCCACCTGTTGTCTTAAGCTATATGGAATTCTATACATTCTCTGGGCAACTGGCTGTATTGTCTCATCAATATGCAAGGTCAACTTGTAATCCTTAAGCTTCCCTATACCTTCAAAACACTCTTTATATTCATTTTGTACATCAACATAGTTAACACCAAGTTTCAATACTCCCAACTGTTGTGCAGTTTCTTTACCCAACAATGCTGGTCCAACCCCTTTTAGCACGTAGAACTCGGCCATTACTTCTTGATTACAAGTGTTACCTTTTCCGTTCACAGAAACAACGGTACTGAATTTCCCCATGAGATCTAAGGGTTTTTCTGACCCATATGCATATAACCTTTTGTTAGTTTTCTCAGAACTGCAGGTTATTTTTTGTTTCTTCAGGTTTGCCCACGTATTTGCATCTATCAGATTAACGGTAGCACCACTATCAATGATCACATCAACTGGTATTTTTTGCTTACCCATGCTTACACTTATCTTGTGCTTATCACTGGACAAACAATTAACATCATTGTCATCTTTACATGTACCATCATTAACATGCCCAATATGAAATGCATACGATTCAGAGTCTGAATCAGAGTCATTGTCCATGTCCACCATGCGCACTCTTCCACGTCCACTTGGTTTCGGCTTACGTGATCCTTCCTTGTGTTTCCCCGACGATGCATCTGGTTTGTCTCTTCTGGTTTCTGGTTTGCCATTTCCATTCTGTCCATGTCGTTTTGTCTTGCAACACGACGCAAAATGTCCTTGAAATCCGCATTTATTACAAGTTTTGTCTCGTGCTGGACACTCCTTATCCTTCGCAAAATGTCCCTGTCGCCCACATCGGTAGCACTTGCCTTTTCCTTCGTAGTTTGGCTTATTGTTATATTTCTGTTGCACAGTATTCACTTGACTGTTGAGTCCAGAATCCATTTGTCTTGCCTGTCTATCTGTGACTTCTATTGTTGCCGCAATTGACCTTAGTTGGTCCAATGTCAAACCCTGCCCTTTGAGTAGCAACTTCGTGCGAATTTTATGCGACCGGCATTTCTCGATTACTTGGTCTCTGATCTCCTCGTCAGCCTGCTGAAAATCACACCGCACTGCCCGCTGTCGCAAGCGAACAATAAACTGCTCTACTGTTTCAGCATCATTCTGAGCCATGCTTCGAAAACAATACCGTTCATATGGCACGTTTATCTTTGGTTCAAAATGTTTGTTCAGCGTTTTTGTTGCTTTATCATAACTGTCGTTACCTTCTGCTTCCTCCAAGGAGAAAAATATGTCTTGCACATCCATCCCTGCGCAATGCAGTAGCAAAACTTTGTTTCTGTTCTGTATCCTTCACCCCCTTACTAGTGGAATACAGCTCAAATCCCCGCAGCCATCTTTTCCATTCAAGGCCCACGTTGCTAGGCTCTCCGTGTGGGTCGAACGATTTAACTTGACTGATGCCACTGCCGTTTAGATCCATATTTTCTTGCTTTATGTTGATGTTAGCACGCAGACAGTGTTCCAAAATATCCTCGTCGCCAACTGAAGTGTTTACAACACAATACGGATTAAACCAGACACGAATTTAATCTATGTTTCCAGTGTTTTATTCTCAGTTCTCCACACAAGTCTCCCGCTGTTCGCCACCACGTTTGCAAGCCCCGTACATGTGTCTATCCCATAATAGTTAGTGTATGAGGTCAAATGGCTGGGGTCAGCATTTGCATACTACATGCTCATGAATATGTATCTCAGACACAACAGATGTCTATACGCGCATTACTGTGCATTATACATGTACTTAATCCACTGTTTGCCTATAGTTTGCATTACGCTTGGCTGCACAAGCCCGTAGCGGCATTACGCCAACCCATTAATATCAGCCGGACAGAAGGAGTCAAAGAAGTTCGTCGGAGTGTTTTTTTCACCCTAGATTTAAAAAAGGAACAAAAGAAATTGTCTTAAGTAGTTTTCTTGTTTCACCGTATCAAAAAGACCAAGATTTTGGCTTAACCATACCAGGAAGGGGTGGGGGGGGGGGGGGGGGGGGCACAATATGTCAAACAGGGATGTTGATGTATAAAATAAACTATTTATAAAACCATCACCGGAATATGCCTCTGACCATGACCCAGTTCTAAATTCATGTCATCACGTCACATAATCATTAATTAACTAGATGTGGAGTGTTTGGGTCTGTTTATAGAATGGCTAGGGCTGTATTTAGTAACTTGGCATGAGAATCATACACTGATACACGCACCATGTGATTGCACTGTAATTGGAAGAAAACAGGAACTTCAGCGTGTACAAAACGGATTTCCTTGCACAAACTTCCGAGTGGGAATAATTCCTCTCAGCACAGCCGAAAAGGAAGAGTAAGGATTGGTATCATGTGCTAAACACTACTGCAGTTCTACATGTAGATTAAACACTGGTAGGGTAGAGAAAAGGACTAAATGATTTAAAAGTTGGACTTTCGGTGAGTGCTGAAGTGTCACACGAGGGCACACTCTTTTCTTAGTACAGAGCTGTGTGATTGCTGCTCATTTCAATCAATGTCTGCAACATTGCCCTAGTAATAACCACCATGTTGTTATGGAGTACCTCATAAGGCATAATGCTTGGGATGTTCCAACAAGAACATTGACGGGGTGAGATTTCTCCAGATTTTGTACCGATTTCAGGATTTTCGGTGAGATGTCTTTCACATTTCCAGAATTTTGTTGGTCCTTAACCCCTTGCGTACGGATATCGGATGACGCCATATGGCGCAAAATAAACAGAGCCACCAGGCCGGATGCGCCATTGGCCGCTGTTTGTGCAGTTTCAATCCATTGTTGGATTATTGTGTATATAGTACGCTTGACTGCACAAACACATTGTAGCGGTTTGCTTGGCTGCCAGAGCCGCCGTGGCTCCCTGACGTCTCCCGTAAAATACCGTACTTAAGGGTTTAAATTGTCATTCCAAAATGACCTCTGCAACCTGAAGCAGTGTTCTTTTAATTCTAATAACCCTATTTTTAGCAATTCTGAACCGTCTTTTTGGTAAGAAATGCAGTTTGCATTTAAGCATTTTTCACCAACGCTGTACACATGTACAAATCAAATGCCTCCGAATGTTTGGTGGATTTTTCATTTTCTGCAAATCTCACGCCTGCATTGCCTGGTTCAATTGAGAATGCCTGCAGTTCCCACCAGGAACAGCTTGGGAACACCACACAGTCCTGTGTGGAAACAGGTCTGTGTGCATGGATGCATGAACAGCAATGGCCTTATTCCAGCTGGAAACATTGCGTTCCCAGTTAGAAACATACAATGTACATTTCCGAACGGAGCATTCCAAAAGGAAGTCTGACTTTTTAGATGCTCTGTTTCCCATGGAGCAAGTTTGTTCCCAGATTTTGTTTAGCAAGGTTGCCACACATTTTTCTTGCAATTTTTTGGTATTTGAAAGCATATTGGGCTGACACATACATGTATGTACCATACATGCATTGATGCCTTGATAATGTTGTCATTGTGGTCTATCACAGATGTGCATTGTGTTTTGCATGTAATTGTCTAGGCAAGGTCAAGCTTAGCAGCAACTACTTTTAAAAAAGATGGTGGCCCCAGTGCTTCACATCTTACTGTAATTCCAGGAATCTCTGTCTGTGTGTATGTGCCTGTCCGTAATTCGATTATCTAAAGAACCGGGCACTGTACATGTATAAAGTTGAAAATCAGCAGGTGTACATGTACATGTATTGCTCAGGACTCAAGAATGTGCAGTGTCAAGTTTGAAGTTGTTTGGATGAGCGGTTCTCAAAAAAGCTGCAAAAAAGCAGCAATACAGTATAGCATTCAGTGCGATTGTTTGCACTTGACCAAGACTACACCAACAATGCAATGCATGCATGCATGCATGCACGTGCGCTATAATGAAGGGTGCGGAGATATGACGGAGAAGTCATGTCAGGGGTTAGAAAACGATCAAAGAAACGACATTTAGTACATGTATGTATTTTTTATTGGAAATAACTCGGATTTCGAGCAAGGTAAACTGGACTAATCCACACTTAATACACACAGAAAAATCTTAAACACTGCAAAAAGCTACATATCATGATATTCTTCGGTACATGTGTATCGAATTCCCTGATATTCCGGTTTTTTTTTATAAAGGGGCCGATTTGATTTGCGATATGAAAAAATATCGAAATATCGGGAAATAACGTCTTATCGAACAGCCTTACTGACCATGGGCACTGGGACACAATCTGCAATGTGGTCCAACTTTTGAAACTCCGCACATGTGCTTCTGCCTTAATTTATGACTTGTGTGGAATTTGTTTGGTAATTGGTAAGCCATTAACTTGTCATAAAATTCATTCAGTTGATTACTGCCCACCAGGACTTTTGTTCAATAATAAGAAAAAAAATGTAACACCTTGCTATACATATTGTACACATTTTTGTTACAGAAAAAATTAGTGCGCATAATATGTAACAATGTGAAGCTGCTGGAAAGGAACATAGGAAATGTTTGCTGTTTGTACATCCCCCCCCCCCCCCAAAAAGAAAATTCACAAATTTAAACTTTTAAAGTTTGTCATTTCAAATTCAGCGTTGGCACAAACCTTGAAAGCAATGCAGTACAAGCACAGATTCAAACATGGATGAATGAAGTGTGATTTAGGCTTACAGCTTTCATGCATAATGAATGAGATGTAGTGGCTATGCCATCTATCAGTGTCGGCAGTAAACCTTGCAATAACGGTCTTTCAGGGTATCTGCAGGTCTTTAAATAGTCTTAAACGTCTGAAATTGACTTTTCTCAATTTAAGGCCTTAAAAAGCATTAAAAAGTATTAAATTGAGTTCTCCAAGGTCTTAAAAAGAATGGCAAAAGCGAGTAAATAACGATCACAGAGCCTGTATAAAAAAATCAGCTATTGGAACCCATGGCAATTTTTTTCAGGAAAGCTGATCGTATGTGGCGGACACAATGTATATTTACCGAGCGTTCCAATCCCGAGATCCAAAATCCACCCATACACCTAGTGTCGGTCCGCGTATTTTTGGTCTTATATTTTAGTTAGGGCAGCATTAAAAGGGTATTAAAAAGTCTTAAATTTGACGTTCGGAAACATGCAGATACCCTGTCTTTTAATTTGTTTTTGATTACAGTCAAGCATAATTTCAAGTTTATTAAAACAAAGCTTATTTTTTTTTTATCCAGGCATTGAAAGTTAAGTATGCTACTTACACTGTCTTGAACACGTCATCCTCTGATTTCATGCTTGAGGCATGGTTATTCTACTGTAACCAAAGATACATTGTATTGTTTACAGAACTTTGATACTACATTGTACATAACCCATGTACAGTTTTTAAATTAGTGTAATTCCTGGCTTTTTTATTATCATAAGCATGTAATGTAGATGGTTAAATTAACCACAAAGGAAACTAGTACTTAATAAATACATATAATTTTGCATGTACATTTTAATTAATGAGAATGTATCTGTTTCAGCAAATTTTTGAAATCTGTTAAAATGCAGATTGCCTGAATCTTTTTCGACATAGGGTTTTGTTGTTATCAAAGGTGTACATATATTAACACTGACTGCCAAAAATCTCCAGGATAAAAATCTATAGAAGTTTTGTAGAAAAGTTGTTTTGGACTTTGACAAAATAAATTTGTTTTGTAGTCAAAGTTGGGAGATTGTTAAATGTGCGAGGCCGGAATTCTCAACGGCTCGAACATCAGTGGTTCTCCAGTCCTTATCATGAGGGGAGATAAGATGCGTGTACATGGAGTCGGTTTGCCACCTGCGTTAAGGGCGGTTTCAGTTTGTTCAGCTCCTGCCGTCCTAGGTTTGACAAGCTGTGGTTACTACGGCAATGGCAATTTTTTTTTTGCAGAAAAGGGTGGGAAATTTACAGGTGTCGTGAAAACATAACGTCAATAACATGTCAAAGTACATCGTGTATTTTGATCATTTACATCTGTTGGCCCACAGACGGATCTGTGAACAAATGTGTAGGTGTTTCTTGTTTTTTTTTTTAATTGATTTGAAGTAATGTTTGGAGATCCGGGTTGATTATTCAGGTTGTTTTATCGTTTCCTGTCGAGTTTAAATGAGTTGACATGATCTTTATTTATCTGGGTCTGCAGTTTGGAAGCTTGGTGGCCACGTTTATGAGTACCTCTGGTAGAAACCTAAGGACAACTAAAAAAAGAAAAAAAGAAAAAACCTGTTGGTGGAGATAGTGAGTTTTTTTGTGATAGCAGATACATGTATACATGTGCCTGTGCACATCTGTTCAGAAGTCTGCAATGATGTTGGCAAATGTATTGATACATGGACAACTGACACCAATTCACTCTGCATGTTTTGCAATCCATTTTGTTATTTTTTTTTTTCGTTCTGTTTTTTTTTTATTCCTTGCCACAAATTTACACATTTTAATTGGCTTGAAAGAATTTTTTTTCAGAAGCTTTCAGTCCATGCATTAAGTTCTTGCTAAAATTACATGAGTCGTCAGTGAGGCAAATCAAATTTTTAGATGTTTTGACAGAAACATAACTTAATCTCAGCCATACACATGAAGGAATATGTATTAACCTTCTAGTCTTTGACCTTCCAGAATCCTTTGGAATTTTTAATACCGTACAGGGTTCCCAAACAGTCATGGAAAATACTGGAATTTAAAGCTATCATGGAAAGTCAAGGAAAAGTGATGGAAAATTATGTTCAGGGAAAAAGTAATGGAAGACTCATGGAATCTTGAATAGCCCACACATGATAACCCACACATAATATTTGGCTTTGGCAGTCTTTCAGAAAGTGTGAAAAAGCACGTAAGCATTAGGGATGATTGAATGGCCACAAGGGAAGCTGGAAGCCATCTGGATGGTAATAATGCACACTGGCCTGTCAAAATAGTCTCTTAATTAACCCTAACCCCTCCAGGGCATTTTGGCTAGAACCCTGCCAGACGCATCAGATTGTATACTTGGTCACATTGGCTATGTTCAGACATCTTTTTAGTTAAAATGGTAAAAGTTAAAACGGTCGCTCACCACGGGTGGCCGGTCGTAAAATTAAAACATACCGAGCATCCAGACATCGTTTTAAGTATAGCGAGTTCAACTTGAAGTGGTTTATCTCCGTTTTGGGGTCACGTAGAACTTCCGCTCATTTACATAAAGCGCGCTAGTTCGTGTGTACGTCATAAAATTATGTGTATGGGATGCATCATGTATGATGTGCGTGCACAGCTTTCAAGTGGTTGCTGGCATATCTGCTTTCTAACACTTCATAATACATGTACATGCATTCATCGCTAGGATTGCGCGCACCACCATTACGTGCATTACTGTCAACCATTGACATACATTCTGAGCCATGTTGTTGTATGGGTCAAAATCAGTCAAGGTGATTGTTTTTGACCCTCCTGCCATAGTACAAAACCACATGTAATCTGATCATGTCTGTGTAAAAGTATAGCAGGGGAGGTGGAAGGAAATTTTGACTGATTTTGACCTTTTAAATAGTAGAAGGGTTAATACATGTATAGATCAATGCTGTCAACATAGACCTTATTGCAAATACCGCCTGGTTGAGACGTCACAATAGTTACAATTGTACAAGGGATTGTGGGAAGGAAAGGCGCACAAAAATTGCTCCCGTTTCCTTCCCACATCCCTTGTAACCATTGTGACATCTCAACCAGGCGGTATTTGCGATATGGTCTTTGGCGCTGTCACGAGAGATTCTTGTTTGAATAATTATCGCGATTCAGCAAATGAAGTCGAAGCAGTAGCCACGATGGAATGGTGAACAGTTTTGAAAAAAAATCAACAACTGCTTCAAAAAAGAGCAGAAAGATGCACGTGAAGGCTTTACTGTATTAGCAAAGATGGCGATTGATAGACCACGCTTGTGCTACGTTGGCATGCATGCTATGCGTGCTGTGTATAGGACATGCACTGACAACCGCGATTATTTACACAACAAAAGGCGCACCACAAAAGGGGTTACGTAACACTGGGTGAACTGCGCTGGCTAAAACAGGAAGCGTTTTAGCTAAAACCATTCAGACATCATACTAGAAGATAAAACCATTCTGGTTTAGCGCTAAACCCTCCCCCCTGAGGTGTTTTAAATCACTGTTTTAGCAGGGAGATAAATCCGATTCGGTGCAACTTTAAAACATGTTCAGACACTGTTTTAGCTAAAACTTTATGCCAAATCGAGTTCAACCAGTGTTTTAAAGGAATTTAAAACAGTGTCTGAATGTAGCCATTGACATGTGTGCAGAGTCCAGCAAAGTGGAACTGTCGGCACAGATGCACCGTGCTGCATCTGGCAGGGTTAGGGTTTTAAACTGTACAATAAAGTGTGGCCTGAATTTTTTGGGGAAAAAACCTGCTAGACCACAATGCTAGTAGCTCAAGAAATCTACTAGATCGGAAAAGAAATGTCCAGGACCAATGCACTATTATCAAAAAATAGAAGAACTTTTTGGCCTTATTTGGTGCATCATTGAGCCAAGATGAAATGTACTGAAATTTTAAGAAATCAGTACATAATTTGTACATACATTTCTGTGGGACTCTATGGTACTCTGTGCCTCTTTCCGTGTGAGGTGAATGCAACCTGAAACATTTTTGTTGTTGAAGATTTGGACTTGTTGGTCTTGAAAACGACTAGACCAGCACTCAAATCACTAGACTTGGTTCAGTGTGTGAATGTTGAGCCCTGATTAGTCATAGAAAACCCTACTTTTGTCGTGGAAAAGTCATCCCACCAATAGATCAATACACTTTGTGACGTCATACAGCACACAGTTTTTGATACTCTTAAAACCCTTCTCGTGAGACTATCTGAAAGGTTTCAAAGTGTCATACATACTATGCAGAGGAGGGTTAATGGGTTTGGGGCTTCTCGTTATTCAGACAACTTACTTTACTGATTGCCATTGTGTCAACAGAGGGCCTCCTCCAGCTTCAAGAAATTCATTTGGCTATTCCTGCATGTACTTACACCAAGAAAGGATCCTATTTTTATAAGCATTTCTTCAGAACTCTGAGTAAGTGCTTATAGAGCCCCTTTTTGTGTGAGAATTCCATTTGAATTCTTCCTCATCCATTTCCCCCCCGAAATTTAATTTCGCAAATACTCTCCTGAAAAAAGCGAAAGTCACTCCAAATTTGAACGTGATGTTATACAAATAATGAATGTTTATGAGTGCGATGGCAAGAATAATTTCATGAGGTGACAGATTGAATGTTCCATTCCACGAGGCGAAGCCGAGTGGAATGGGACATTCCATCTGTCTCTGAATGAAATAATTCTTACCATTGCACGAATGTGAAACATTCATTATTTTTTTTATACAACACCTGAACAAATCCTCGTCGGATTGCATGCATGGATTTCTTTGTGTACAACGTCAAAACGTGCCATTTTCCCTTCTCATTCCTACACAAAACCGCAACAAAAAGTTGTCCAGTTTGGAATCAGTTAAAGCTTCAATTGTTGTTCCTGTGTGTCTTGCAAATTCCTGTAATCGTTTGACTGCATATTTAATTTGTCTCTTTGTGTTAGCAGCGTCAGCATCGCCTGCGAGTTCCAATATTTCGTCGTCTATTAGAACAAACCGCGGTTCGGGAACATTGTCCGCCGTTTTGTGTGAATGACAGCCGTGTTGTAGCTCCACCTATAGTGACCGTGAAATTAGGGTTACACAAGTTACAAGTTACATCACACGCCTACCGTGTGATGTAACTTCGCGCCGTGCAATGAAAGGAATAATTCAATGCACGTGATCGACGATCCACCAATCGGATGGCGGAGATTTATTCAGGTGTTGTATAATATGCATTAGCGGAAAGAGTAATCTCATGTGATGTGATAGACACGTACATGTACATGTATCATTCGATTTCATTTAAAAACTGCCAAGCAGACAGCTAACCATTTTCTAAACCTTCCCCGTGAATGTTTCACTACTGAGGATTATTCTTGTTACATTTCCTGGCGTGATTTCATTCCATGATTTCATTTCCAGTTGATCACAGCATCCATCACCATTATTCCTGGATTCCCACAAGAGGAAGAAGGGAGTGGGTTTAGGTGCTAACATGTTCCGCTCTGAGCATACGCCGCTCAGGCAACCAATAACGCATCATGGCTAAAAATGTACAGGCGCGCTCGCTTTTCAAAGCAGCCCCCACTCCCTCAACCCCCCCCCCCCCCCCCCCCCATTATTTTCATGTTGCAAAACAAATGCAGTCAGTGCTGAAAAATATACATGGAAAAAAGCCATGAGTCAGGATGATACGGCTGGACTCGACTAGCAGGAAAGGGCCCATTAGCCCAGAGGAAGATCAAGTCAGGGGGTGCAGGGGCACAGACGTTGGGGTTACTGGGCTGGCTTCCTGGAGACGATGTAGGGTCGTTAACTGCCTCAGTCGTGAGGAAATTCACTCCACGTACATCCTGGCACTGGCTGGCAAGCCGAGTTCTTGGCCGCTTTATCGCTCAAGCCGTGTGTTGAGTGTGTGTGTAGTTCGCTGCGAGACGGCTTTCGGGGAACTCGCCAGTTCTTGCAGTGTGCGGGATCAGAGTGGTCGGATACAGATCCGTATAGTTACGATAGTCATAGTATATTTTTCGAGCTAATTCTGTCAGTTTTAGTAGTTTGAATAAGGTAGTCGGTGCATTTGGAAACACAGATTTAGTAACAAGACACCAGATTTCATCTCGTGAAATGGCATCAGATAAAGGCTGAATGAACTTGCTCATTGCATATAGGTGTTCATGCATCAACATTGTCGGGTATGGATTTATCACAGTTTCAGCATAGAATGCATGGAAAGGATTATCACAACTACAGATTGGATAACTGTACAATGTGCTAATTCCGTGTTGATTTACATTTTGGTGGATGTGGTGTCGTGAAGAAAAGCAAAGTTTCAGTTCTAACTGTCCAGGGTGGTTGGTCTGATGTTGGTGGCTTTTTATTTTATAGAATCTTGCTTCTTGTCACAAACTTTTTTTTTTCCTTTGAGTCCTCTTGTTGAGATTCACTATAGTGACTTTTTTTAACATCTTGCAGCAAAAAGGAGATTTCGATTTTTGTGCTTACGCCTCTTCTGACCTTTGTTGCTTGCTATCTTTTTATAAGAAAGACTGCAATGCTTACTGGAACTGAAATTAAGAAACTGATGTCTTGCTTGAATCTTATGACTCTGAGTCTGACTTGAGAATTGGAGTCAAGTCTTGAGGTTTTGCTTAAGCTTGCATGTAACTCGAACAGAACATGAATTTGACTTGTAAGTTTTAAAATGCAAGGCAGCATTGTAGAGTTGAACTTCTTGACTGTAGGAAAAAGAAAACTTCATTTCGTACGAAAATCCCTGAAGATTTTGCATCAAGAACCTGACCTTTATTCCGCATCAGAAAGTTGCTGATAGCCTCTTGCATCGTGCCTGGTCCTGCCAAATTGGGATTTTGCCAAGGGAGAAGTGACAAATTGTGTTTTTCAACAAGAGCAGATATTTGCCGCATTGATAGCCGCACTCTTTTTCCGTTTGTGAAAAATTGCAAACTTTTACGTCACTTTTGATGATCCAGGGAAAAAATTCCCCCCCAGGGTGTTGTCCTCAAAATAAAAGGAAAGATGTTGTTTTCCATTTTGTTTGGAGGTTTAATTTGATGCATCTTCAGGGAAATCACGTTTCCCTTCTCAGCAGGATTACTTTGTAATTGAAAAGTTTTTTTTTTTAGCATTCATTGTGCATTTTGCATTGTGATTTGGGACGTACATCACAAAACCCTGTCGAGAAACTACAAGTCACCAGGTGCTATCTGGGTTCGTTTCAGCTTTTTTTTTTTTGGGGGGGGGGGGGTGGACCATACGTCAGTCCTGATTTTATGAAAGTATGACAAAGCCAGTAAGTTACCCTCGCTTGATGAAGATGTGAGAAAGCTTAAAGCTTTGCTTTTTTAATAAGCTTTCTGTCGAGGGATTGAAACAAAATAATTAACTGACGACAAGTAACAGATTTAAGAAGTTTCAAATGTTTGAATTAGGATTGGGATGCCTATAATTCCTGCAGGATTTTCGGGCGTAGTACATGATAAAACTATGTATTTTAGGAAGAGCGATTAGAGTGCACAGTGTCGTGAGTATAAAAGGGAAATTTGCAGCCAGAACGTATCAGCTTCAACATTTTGGTTGTCCTAAGGAGTTCTTCAAAAGGCATGCTCGTGCCTTTTGTCAATGTAGTGTTTCCTGTTTTTCTCACAGTTCTCATCTAAAACAGTTCCAATGTTAAACACCCATCTTGATTTATAGTTTATAGCTACATGCACATGTAGCTTTGTGCCCATTTGTGCAATTTAAAATGTTTGCAACCTTTGCAAGCATCAACAAACCAAACTACTGAATTACTATAAAATAGCTTATTTGATTGTCAGTAAATAATAGTCTCTCAAGCATCCTGTGAAATCATGGTACCTGGTGTGCTGTCATTCTCAAGAAATATTACATTTTTGTATCAATTTCCAATGATTGTTGGTCAACAACGATTGTTGGCCGACAATCATTGGAAATTGTCTTGTTCCCCAACCTGATGATTCCCCGACGTCTGTAAATTGGTCTATAAAAAGTAGGGTCAGCGAACCAGACTAAAAGAACATTTCTTTTTCTTTGTTTTCCCGGCATCTATGCACATTAAATTGTAAACAGTGATACAGTATTTGCTATAAAATACTAACCCCAAAATCCACCCATTTCTGAAAATTACAGTAAAATCACATGATGTATACAACCTTTAAATGTAGTGTACAGGATTGGTAATTCTCCAATTTTTTTTTACTGAATTATTACATAATACCTTACTAGACTGTAAGTTTATAGTACCGGTAGTCTCAATCATCCTGTGAAATTATGGCACCAGGTGTGCTGTCGTTGTCAAGAAAAGTGGAAATTTATATCGTCTTCCAATGAAGATTTCCAGCTGGAAATCATTGGAAAACTGCCCTGTAGCCTTTAGTCAAGGCTCGTGGCTACCTGGACGAGTGGCACGCCCCAGACATGCTGGCATTCAGGGCGCGTCACGTGTCCAGGTAGCCACGCGCGCCTTGACTAAAGGCTATCATCCGCCCGACGGTTGAAAACGAGTGTCCATTTTCTCTCATTCTTTTTCGCCATCCAGCAACGCAAAGCTTTGAACAGGTCAATGGAACGATATTTCCTATAACATACTAACCCCCAAATCCACCCATTTCTGAAAATTGCAACAATGACCAATCATGTACACTTCCTTTAATAAGCTTCTTTAAGTGGGCAATTTTATGATAAAGAAGCGTTTTAAAAATAAACTCTGGAAAATATCCTCTGTACCGTATGTTCATTTTTTCAGTGCCTTCGGTTGTAGCATCAGAAGCAACATTTTAATTATTGAAATTAGTCATCAGAGCAAGAATTATCGTTACAGTATGCAGTTCTATTGGGGAAAACATTACATGTATTTGATTTGAAAATCAGAAACTCTTGAAAAGGGTAGTACATGTACTTACAATTTATTTAAAAGTCACTTTTTTGTCTTGATTTGATTGAGGGCACATCGTCAAATTCTTTACTCTGTTTGTGGTTTATGTCTAAATATAGTTGGATTTCTAATCTGAACCGGACTTGAGATGATCTGTCAGGCTTTTCTTCTATATTTAGACAGAGCGGAGAAAAATAAAGGTTTCCCTTAATGTGTTCCTGTACGGTAATTGGCCAATGTTGTCAAATCACGATGTTTGGAACAGAGTCAGGGCTTGGGGACATTAGCTCTTACCACAACTTCTCTTTTCCCCGCGATCCTGTTTTGATGGATTTTGCAAACATTTTTTTTTTTCATGTCATGGATGTCCATGCTTGTTTCATGCAGATTTGCTGTCTGGGGACAGCGTTCAAGTCCAACCATGTCCTGAAAATGAAATGATTAAAATCAGTTACATGTAGATTTTTATTCTAAATGCTTGAGCGAGCCTTTTAAATGACATTTGTATGAGCAGCAAGGAATTTTGTGCTAAATAACTTTTTCGTACTTGCACAGAAGTATCCGACTACAAATTGAGACTTAAAGTTGTCTAGTATAAAAGTGTGGTACAATCATCTTGTTCAGGTGTACTTGATCATTCTCTCTTGTGAAAATACAGTCAGTGGACTTACAAACAAAGTAAAAAAGAACACATTTGATCGCCGATTGCAAAGAAGCTTTCACATTTTTATTTAATAAAATTTGTCTTCATGGTTGGAAGAATCTTTTACGTGTCGCTCATTTCTGTTGGGGTCAGAAGATAGGTTTCCTCCCTCATGCTACAATGTATGCATTGGGTAGAATCTTTATTCTGATTGTGAAAGGTAAGAAAACAGAAATCCACACTGCGTTATTCTCTCCCGTCAAATCAGTGAATTTGTTTAGAGCGTTGTTGCAGTGGATGACGTAAATCCTGAAACTAGCCTCCTCAAGGCAAAATCCCTTGTTGGTTCCTTGGGGACTGCCAGCCTGCATTAGGGTCTCGGGAGGGAGAGGGCTCAGTTGTGGTGATGTTATTGATGCTCAGATTCTCTGTCTTTTCTGAAAAATAAGAAGTAGCCAAGGTTTGTAGGGCACTAGACTTGGGCAGTTGATTAGAATAATGCAAAAGCAACAAATCCTGCTCACTGTAAATTGTTCATTTTACTTGTTTGTGGACTGTTTTTGGTAAATAACAAAAGTTTTGTTTCTCAAGAGAAACCCTGCCAGACGCAGCACAGTGCATCTGTGCTGACAACTCCACTATGCTGGACTCTTCACACAAGTCAATGTGACTTGCAATCTGATGCGTCTGGCAGGGTTCTAGCAAACATGCCCTAGAGGGTTAGTTTTTTGTTTTTTTAAACATGCATGTATGCTCAAGGTACATGTGGTCATAAGCGCAGCTAATCACTTCATAACGTGTCCAGAACCAGAGACGTTAAAAATTGTAATGTGCAAGTTCATAATGAATCATAGATTTATGCAGGGGAAAATATAGGAGAAAAAGTAAAAAAGAAAAAAGAAAAGAGAGAAAGTAGAATTTTTAACACCCTAAAAATTGCAGCGCTCACATGAAAATGCAAAATAACACAGAAACTGTTTGACACTGTCATGCTTTTTCCGCATTTTTAACTTATATTTTTGGATCTTGCCAGGTAGTATTTTTCAAGATACACACACTTTTTTTTCTAGATTCCATGAGAGTGGAGTCCACCAAATCGATTAAAAAATGCAATAGGTCAACTGGAATTTGAATTTTCTGAATTTGTTTTGCATCTTTTTTTGATTATTTTGGAGAAAAGAAAACAAAGGGTGGAACACGAAACACATGTTCGTTTTGTATTATTATTATTTTTTTTTTGCCAGAGGGGCATTTTTTCTATTGTAATTCATTAGTCCTTGTGTGGTTGGTTGGTTACTTCCAAAATGTTTAGCAAATGTTTCATGTGTGTACCTGCATGTACAGTAACCTACATGCACTGTACATGTATTCCTTCATGTGTAATTGCCTCCAAAGTGTGTACATGTGCAGTCAATTAGAGCCAGGTTACATGTACTGCACTTGTTATTTAATTCATGATTTTATTAATAATGTGTTTGAGCTCAATCCCAAACACCTATTGTTATTCTATGAATTTAGTGGTGTTCTTCTTTTTCCCCCATCTCTTTTTGTCCAGAGTTGTTTGACAACATGCAAACTCGTATCATATTTAATTTGAACACGTGAATGCACAACCTACTGAAGGTGCGCAAAAATGTAATGATGTCATGACCGTGTCATCGGGTATCAAATTACAAGCCATGAAACATTAATATTTTCAATCTTTGAAAATCAATATAAAATCAACCGTGAGAGACCTTATCTTGATTTTTTATGGGAATTGATAGAGTAACGATACATGTGGGTCTTTATTTTGACCGTGCATGCAAAATCATCCACCCTTGAAGGAAGTATTGGAAACTGGATGAAACCGAAGTGCCTTATAATTTGAAATTGTCGAAAGCAAGTTCATGTATTTTTTACCAATTTTAATCTTTGGCAATGGAGTGTGATTTTAAAAAATGTGACAGGTAATGTCATGAAATACTTGAGCGCAGGTTGAAAAAAGTGCGAAGATTCAGATTGATGACGTCATCGGACCAGAAGTTATAATGAAATTACCCTTTTTTTCCTTTAACAGAATGCTGAAATATCAACAAGAGATACATGTGCATGTATAATCTTGATTTTTACTTAAATTGGCACAGTAAACATATGTCTCAAGCTTTCTTATACCCATGAAATTTCACTCTGACCACCCCAGCTGCCCCTAGTCCCCTTGTGTGTATACAAGGTGTATGTCCAATGTACGTATTATAGGCCTACTGTGTGTTAACCCCTTGCGTACGGATGACGCAAATATGCGCACAAAAACAGTGCCACAAGGCCGGATGACGCAATTGCCTGCCGTTTGTGCAGTTCCAATCCATTGTTGGATTAAACAGTGCCACCAGGCCGGATGACGCCATTGGCCGCTGTTTGTGCAGTTTCAATCCATTGTTGGATTATTGTGTATATGTTACGCTTGACTGCACAAACACATTGTAGCGGTTCGCTTGGCTGCCAGAGCCACCGCGGCACCCCGACGTCTCCCGTAAAATACCGTACTCAAGGAGTTAACAAGCATGAAGGGTTTCCCCCAATTATGTGCTACCCAGTAAGCATGCAATGTACATGTGATGTAAGGGATCAGTTTGTGTGGCTGCACGCGGATTTCCTGTCTGGAGCTGTTGTATAGTTAATGTACATGTAGGTCTTCAGCTTCAGCTGCCGGCCAGCTACATTAAAAGTACAAAGTACTACAGCTAAGTACATTAATATTTAATATGAATTCATATATGAATTGAATTACATGTAAATCCTGAATGAGTCGCATTTATTATGAAAGTTCAACAGCAGAATGGGTTGTCGTGTCCAAAAGTACTTGGGCCTATACCAACAGCATATTTCCCCTCCAAACAAACGGACATTAATTAAAACCCTTGTGCTATTTAAAAGGTCAAAATCAGTCAAAATTTCCTTCCACCTCCCCTGCCTTTACTTTGTACACAGACAGGGTCAGATTACATGTGGTTTGTACATGTGGCAGAAGGGTCACAAACAATCACCTTGACTGATTTTGACCCATACAACAACATGGCCCAGAATGCATGTTTGCATAGGAGGGTTTTAAAATTAATAAATAAAATAGAAGTAGGAAAGCTGAAGTGAAACAGACACGACTTGTTTACTAATAAAGCATACAGGTACATTTGTAAATTTCCAAACCTAGTCTTTTGTGTTACTTTATTCCAATACCATAAAGAGAAATGTCCATGTTCTGACTCAAAAATTTAAATTAAATGGATTGTGCACTACAAACGAGTTAACTTCATATCCTATGAAGAGATGCAATACACAAGGTTTTCACAGTTTGTAATCAAACTGAAAGAGCCCAAACACTGTTGTTTTTGTAATAAACTCTAGTTTTTTTTTTAACCTGTTGCTTGTTCTTAAAATAACGTTTTGTTAGGTCGATGTCCTGTCATATCATTGAACTAACGAGGGTAAATAATTTCCCTTTTTCGGTGAACGGTTTGCCTGCCACAATTAGGAATGTCATTGACATGGGAAATGCAAACCATGCCAGGCTTTATGTGTACTAAAAAAAGGATGAACTGGCACTAAATCGGCATTCGCTTTTAACAACAGATTACCATAATTGATCCTACTTTGTGGAAGAAGCAACCAGGAGATATTGCTTTGAGTGTATTTGGGGATGCAATGACTTTCCAGTAATGTCGGGGATTCAGATTACTTGCAGATATAGCGAATGTGTAGTCAACCTGAATTTGTTGCACCTGCTTATAATTTCACTCATTTTATTGTATTTCCTAGACATTCTCAAGAATATCTTGGCAGAATTCCTTGGAGCTCTCCATAAGGTATGTACACATGCATGTATCCTGGGCAATAAGGGGTAGACAGCACATGGGGTAAATTTTTCCTTGCTGGTGTCTGTTGTTTACAGTTGCAGGGGCCACGCCAGACCAGGAGTACACTACATGTACGTGTACCTAATTCAATATTTCCTACAAGTTACGCCACGGCTGTGCCCTCTTGCCAGATGCATTGACGTCACTCGTATTTCTGTGGAAATCGCTTAAGACACGCGGTCAAGCTGGGTTGTTTGAAGGAGGGTAGAGGGAACTCATTGATCCTCTGGTCCTTCATTTTCAGGAGACTTCCTGGATAAATTACGGTGGGAAAAAAAGCCAACCTTTTTCACCAGGCTCGAGTTACACGGCCATTAAATCATGGCCTGCGCTCGGGGATTTGCGCTGCGTAATGAAATTCCTATAGATCTGGTAGTGAAATGCCCCGTCTTGGCAGGGTATAATCTCTCCTGTTGTCCACTTCGCACATCCGGGGGATCTCTCCCCTCCATCCTGTTCAAAATCTCCAATTTGAGCTGGAATCTGTTCTTTTACGTGAGGCAATTTAGTTAGGGGATCATACCCAGATCAGTCACTGTACAGGGTCGTTACCTGTTGGGTCTTGTCTGTAATACGAAAAGCAAGCACGCAGCTCTGGGATTGGGAGGGAAATGTGGCCATAAAACATCAGTTTTGTTTGGATTACGGCGAGGCAAAATACTAGCTGAAAGGTCAGATCACCGAACTGCTCAACTGTACACCTGGCTGACATCCTTTTTATTGCCTGTTGTGATAAAAAAAAACACGAATCCTACTTCATATAGTGCAGTACCTTTCAATTTCTAAATCTCCCTTGTTTGGTTAAAATTTTAAGTCTCCAAAGAAATGTTCTGTGAATAAAAATGTATAGTTCTACCCAGCAAAAGGGCAAGTGAAAATATATGAATATTTGCGCCTTTTCACACCATACAAATCCAAATAATCTTTCGGGACAACACCGAGTATACAGTGTTTATAAATGTATACGTCGGTGAAGGGCAAAACCCAATATTGAATTTACATCACCCGACGCAAAATTTACATCTTAACGAATAGTTGGCTGCGGTACCTGCCGCTATATCAGATTCGAACCAGCCAGCTGACTCCGACAAGCTCAGTGGTCGAGTCCCCACCAGAGTGATTTTGAAATACGCCGGTGAAGGGCAAAACCAAATATTGAATGACAAACAAGGGGTTAAACATTTGAGATTCAATCAGGGGCAGCCCCAGACACTGTGAACAAGTAACAGTGGATTTAGTGCCAAGTAACAATGGATGTTCATTGTTAGTACACCGTTTTTCTTTTGTTGGATGTTCATATTGAGAGTTCTCCTGGGGGGGGGGGGGGGGGGGGGGGTTGACTTCAACCTGGGTGAAAGGCTCTATGAAAAGGCTTTTGGGTATAACATTCTGATCTATTGTACAAAATGTACTTACACTGTCAGAGTGAATTACACTGTGCATGTCAAGTTACTATTTCCAAATGTTCAGGCCATATTTGGACAAAAAGTACCTTTCTGTTTTTTGTTCCCTTCCCAGTTGAAAATTTACATTTTCCTAAGTGCGTGCAATTTTGTTGACCTACATGTACACACTTTAAATAGGCCTATACCAGCACGTCATGAGTGCCTTCAGTGAACTTTCTCTCAAAAGACAAATTTTACTCAGGAAAAAATCCATTTTGGTTGTTGCATTGCTGGGCCAGAGACCGTGCGAATGGCAGTGCACGCACAATTTGCCGTCTGCCTAGACCAGAACGCACCCAAGGAGCTTCCCCTTGTTGAGCGGCCTCGAGTCAGGAGCGTCTTGAGTGGGGAGGAATGTTATTCGGTTGCGTCACAATCCATTACAGACGCAACTTCCCTCAGTGGAGATGGCAATATGCAGACCCTGTACATACATTGTATCATGTTGGCCGACTTTGAGATTCTGTAGTTTGAGAGACGTACAGTTTCAGTCTTTGTTAAATTGTGCTTGGTGGGTTTTTGTGTTTTCTTTTTTGATTGTTTTGTTGGTGTTTTTTTTGTTGCTTTTTCTTCTACAGGGGAGGTAGCAAGTTCATCCATTTTGAGGGTCATAGTGTCTTTCATCAAAATGTAGTACAAATACATGTACTCATGTACATGTATTTGTACTACATTTTGATGAAAGATTGACCAAAATTGCAATAAAAAAAACAAAAAAACAGTTGTCGTATGTTTTTGTCAATTGATTTCAATTATGGGGGAAAATCTTCTGAAGAAGTTTCATTTTGGTTTTTGTTTTTGTTGCATTTCATTTACATGTAATTCCTCATCTTGTCAAGGGAAGATTTCTATTGTTGCACCTTGAAGTTGGCGAACCTTTTGCTGTATTAGCCCAAGCTTCCTTTGTATGTAATAGAGCATCGAGGTGATGACGTCAATGCAATGTTTAAAACAAGAATACTTTTGTTATGTGTTTGAATGACCGGCTGTTAACAAAGGAACAGTCAAAATTTACTAGCGCCCACCCAAAATTTACTAGCGCCCACCCGAACAAAGATGCTGACAATTTTGGGAGACCGCCAACATAGGGCAAGATAGCTCAGTTGGTAGAGGTAACCCGGAGGTCGCAGGTTCGAATCCCGCTCCTGCCAGTTTCTTTGTTCACTTTGAAAATGTATTCAAATTTACCTAGTCAGTTTCCCTTGTGGATTGTTTGACGAATTATAAGTTAAAAAGTCGTATCCTCATTGAGTGATCCCCACAATGTCGCTTCCCAGGTTGTATCGTAAAATTTGGTGTGATTCCTGGCTATACGGCATTCTGGGTTTATGACTTCTGACTAGCGCCCACCCGAACAAAGATGCTGACAATTTCGGGAGACCGCCAACATGGGGCAAGATAGCTCAGTTGGTAGAGGTAACCCGGAGGTCGCAGGTTCGAATCCCGCTCCTGCTAGTTTCTTTGTTCACTTTGAAAAGAAATTTACATTTGTTTGGAACCAGTTGTCATGCCAACTGACGCCAGACTTCGGTACTCTGTGCATGTAAACCCTGCACATGGTATCCGTCGTGTACACTGATGGTATCCGGGATCCTGCAATATTTTTTAAAATCCTAATCCAAGGTCTTGTAATTTTAACGGCTTGTTTATGACATTTAAAAATAGTCTTGCTGCAGCCAGTAAAGGTCCATGTACTTGCCAACATTTATTTTATAGCTCTGCCCTATTGTGCAGAAGAGCCAGTACCTTTCAGCTGTAATTGAGGACCAGTGAAATGTAATTGATGAACTGATCATAAAGATAAAGATAATCTGTAACATACTCTAGAGCTGTCCAAATGGCTCTGGAACATGCAGCTCCCCCAAAACATGCAGTAATTTTCTCAGCTTTCAATCTACCCTGCTATCTCAGATGTTTCTCTTTAATCTAATTGAAAAGGACGAGGTCTTCATATATTTAGTAATAATTTAAATGTGAAGAAACCTACAAGTGATTCCCTTGTAGTGTTTGACAGCACGTGAAGCTACACAATTCCGAATCCACAATAATGTCACGCTTACAAAGAGGCTACCTAAATACATTGACCGTATTCCAGTTTGACAAAAAAAACTATGTTTGTACAGTGCCTCACAACATCCTTTATAAATTGACAGTGGGAGGACTGAATTTACCTTTGTGTAAGCCCCAACAATAATAGTCGGCCACTCGGTCATTCCAGAATGTGGGCAATTTAACCAGCACAATCGGCAGGGTTGTTTTTGCTAAGCCAGGCACAAGTAATTGGGTGTATCACTTCTAACTGTGAACAGTTACATTCCCTTCTGCTGGGCCCTCTGTTTGTCTAGTGGGGCAATCAGGTGTAAACCTAGCTGTTAACAGCCCCCAGGAAAGTAACTGTTAACCGTTGAATGGGGTCATGAAGGAGTGGACAATGAAAACAATGACTGACCATAAACTACTGCTTATTCAAATATGATTATTTGTACCATGTGCACAACATAATAGTACTTTAGAATACACGTAGTGCTTATACATGTATAGCACTTTGTACAAACGTCTTAAAGCCCTTCATAGTTGTGGCCTTCATGGTGACATGGCCGGTATTCTGCTGCGGCCACCGGTGCAAGAATGGTTTTAGTGTTGGATGCTGGGCTTTGACCAATGCCGACTCCTTGATACATGTAGTTTACCCAATACATCCCTTGCTGAGCTGCACCCCCCCCCCCCCCCCCCCCCCCAGCACTGTTCCAACAGTGAGGAACAGAAACTAAGCTGTCGCAAAGAGCTTCTTTGTTTTTTCACAAACCTGTAAAAGCCATTTTAGGTTTAACATGATTAAAGTTTATTCTTTAATGTTAATATAATGCAGATGTATCATGTACTACAGATGCATACGAATATCCACTGGACCAATGTGCAACATGCAGCAATGCAAGCTGTGCTAGATCAGTGGCTATCAAACTTCACTCGGAGCGTTCCGTGCATGTATTCTGTTAACTGTATTTTTACAACTAGAGTCCCAACGTATTAACTTTTTGTACATCCTCTTTTCTGTCATTTCCAAAGTTTTATGACAAAATTCAATCTTAAAATATTGTTTTGGGTATTTGTGTTTTGCGATTAAGGGTATATTTCACACATGGTTCACCAATTTAATTGATCAAAACAAGGGGTCCTGACTGACAACTTTAAAAGGTTACATTGTATATCTTGGGCTAGGAATGAGCTACAGCACCACAAAATACACAAAATGTACATCAAATTAAAGCTTTTTCAAAGTTAACGAAGAAAACTGGCAGGAGCAGGATTTGAACCTGCAACCTCCGGAATACCATACCGGCGCTCTACCAACTGCGCTAGCTTGCCCTGTGTTAGGGGTCTCCAAAATTGTCAGTGTCTTTAAAGTGTATAAACTGTTCTTTAAGGTACATGTACATGTAATACCGCAATCTGTTTTCAATTTGTGCTACACGTACTGTCCACCCATTTTTTGTAGTGCCTCGTTACAAATTACTGGACTCACTCCACCTCTCCTCTGAATTTCTGAGCCCTGCTAATAAGTGGTGTACTGGTTCAGGTTAATTGCCACATCTTCCCTGCAGTGTCGTTGAAACCATACCCCTGCGGTAGGGCTTCCTTGCTAGACCCCCGGACAGAATCACAGTCCCGAAGGCCCTTGGCTCGTCTAGTGGGAGAACAGGCCAGGAGGATCTTGGGAAGAAGGAAGCTCTCACAGCGGAGATCCTGCGGCTTCAGAACCTTGGGGGACAGAAATTTCAAAATGATTAGTCACTTGTGACTTTGAAGATCTTCGTTTGGCCTCGTTCTGCATTTTATTCACGTCCCCTATGGATCCCTGTAAGAATATACATACATGTACTCTGTACTGTTCAAAAGTAGTACATATGTAAGAGCAAACCGAATTTGTTGGGGTAAACTGCAAATGTCACAAAAAAACAACAATTTATGACATTGTGAAATTTGTTCCCTTCACATCCATGTGAAGTGTGAACCAACCAGAGAAATGTTTGACCATTTGCAAATGCCAGAACAAAACTTGAAATGCAGTGCACATGAACTCACACTACAATGTACATGTACGTACATGTACAAGTATGAAGAGTTTATTTCCAAAATGCAATATGTCCACTTCATTTCATTTGAGAAAATTATGCACTTTCATGTTTATGAAATAGGCACAAAAGAGCTTTTATCCTGGATGCATAGATCGGGGATTGAAGTAAAAGAATTAATAATACAATGGCCTTCAGAAAAAGAAAAGCAGTACTCCAAAAAGTGTGAAAATGACATTTATTGCATTTTGTAAACAAACTTTGGCTGTATTTAAAGTGTCTCTGTGTGTGAGTTTGTATATGCCGGCAATCGTGGACCTAGGACAAAAGAATTCGGGCGTAGACAAAGGGGTCCACGTTTGACCGAACGTCCACGATTGAAAATCGTGTACAAAACCAATGGGAGGTCTTCCGAAAAAGTTAGAGTATAAACAAAAGAGGAACAATGGGACGTCCACGATTGCACCCGTTTACATGACTGTGTGTGTGTGTGTGTGTGTGTGTGTGTACAGGTTCTGTATACATGTACTTCCGAGGACAAGATGAGAAAGGAAATACAAAGAAACATTTCCGTCCTCGCAAGTCAAGTCTTTTGTTGAAATCGGTCCTCGCAAGTAGAAGTACGTGCTTAGTCTATGGGGTTGGGTTATATTAAAGGAACAATAGGAAACACAAAGCATTGTTCTCGCAAGTGTTGGGAAAGTACGACTGATTGTACCATACATGTACATGTGTTTTCAAACTATAGTGTATCTGAAGTTTTGCTTTTTAGAAAGAAATTATTTTGGCTAAAACAAAATATGCATATTGTGAGAATATTTTGTATGCCATGTTAGTTTTGTTACAATTTATCAATGCTGATTTGTACAAATATGATTGAATTTTCATGTCACATGACTCATGTGAGATTTGGCATTAGAAAGCACTTTGACATTTGAATTTTTTAAATTCGTAGTGTAAAAAGAAAAGAATTGGAACAAAAAGGAAATCATGTTTCATTTTTGGGGGGGCATAGGCATCAGGGCTATTGTCCATGGTTCCCGAAATTGCATGCCAGCACACTAGGCTTTCCTTGGCAACCAGTGAAGCTCGGAAGACTCACCATTCGTATCGGATGATATTGTACACACACGAGCACAAATCACAATTGCATCATTATCAGTTGTCGGGTCATCATTATCAGGGGTACCCATGGCCCATATCACAGCCATGATGGGCAGGGCCCGACCCCTAAAAATAGCTACGCAGAGTTTGTTCAATTGATGGGAACCCTGATTCATATATAAAACACAAAAGGTAGTACCTCCCACTTTGCCGTGTGTGAGCAAAGTACTGCAGTTGTTATCAGATGCACACACACACACAATTAAGATACTGGACATTTTTTTACTGGACATTTATTTATAAACGCAGGTATTGGTACCAATGAGTATTTGAAGGTCGACAGTTTATATGTTGTTGCTGTGGACATATCTTGGGATACGGGTACATGTATGCACATACCATTGTGCCCCGCCCCCTGTGAAGCTTTGGGGTTTTGTACTGAATGCCGACTTTCTAAATGTTAAACATTTAGAAGAAAAAAAAATAGAAAAACGAGAACGTAAGTCGTGTTTGTGGACAAACACAGAGCTGTTTCGGTTTTGATTGGTACACATGTACAATGTATGTGAAGGTATGAATGATCAAGAATTGCGAGTAAACTTCGAAATCATGTGAAATGATTAAGGTGAAGTTTGATTGCGTTTTTAAAACGATTAGAAATAAGTGATTAAAAAAGATGACGTCACGTGACCCCTGATGACGTCATCATTTATTTTCATCTTTTACACATACTGCCCGACAAACAAACTAACTTTGAAATTAATCGGACCTACGGTTATCTAGATATGGGCCATTCAAAAATGCACCTTTAAGATGACGTCACGTGACCCCTGATGACGTCATCTCAATATCATTATTTATTTTCATCTTTTACGCATGCTGGCCAACCAATTAAGCAACTTTGAAATTAATCGGACCTACGGTTCCCTAGATATGGGCCCTTCAAAAATGCACCTTTAAGATGACGTCACGAGACCCCTGATGACGTACTCATGATGTCATCATTCTAGGACCATCTGTGGGTGGTGGTCTAAGTGTGTGCCAAGTCTCAAGTCGATCGGATTTACCAAAGTGCCCAAGTGCCCTGGTGGAAGAAAAACGTGCACAAACCCTATGGGAGAGGAGTCTGAAAAAGGAAAAACCGAGAGAGAAAAATGTTTGACATTTTTACGCGGAGCGCCACAAGATACTCATGGTTACTGCCTTCCTAGAATTCCTTTGTTATCATATTGTTTTTGGCTAAATATTGAAATGGGTATATTTTGACACTGGAGTGAGCTATGATCATGAAAAGTTGGAATTAGGTACACAAAAATACGATGTATAAAACTTCCTGAGGTTTTTGTCATTACCGATTGCTAAATATACAAAATTCTAGCTTGAATTTAATGACCTCCAGATGACGTCATCAAAAGTTTCACGCCCGCTGAAACATTTTGGTCACCCAACAAAGACTTTGCAATAGAGTGAAATAACGCCAATGCTTTGGTTTTTCAGATATGGGTTCCACAAAATTGACTAATTAATATTCAAGAAGGTCATAACTTGACAACTGCTGATGTCATCATGATGCACAGCAGTGAATGATGATAAATGATTGTTGTACTTCTCAGTCTGATTGAAGAAGGTTAAAGTTGAAAAAGAGGCGACGAGAATGAAAACGTGTGTTATATGAATGGGAGAAAGAAAACAAATCTTAACGAAAACAAGAGCTGTTTTGGCTGAAATGCCGAAACAGCTAAAGAAAGAAAACAATCTCCTATTTATTTGTATTTTGTCCTGTTCTGTCATGACCACATTTTCATTTTCTATATATATTTTCAGTACACACTAAAAATCCTGATCCTTATTCACGCTCTATTAAGTTTCCATGATGCCCTTGAGACATTTGTGTGCAAGGTTTTGTTGATTCGGGTGATTCAATTGTAGTTTTGACAGTTGGAAGCCGACTCATGGTTCGAGGACTCAAATAGTTTAGAATTTAGTTACCCATAGGCCACCCTCTTACATGTGTGATTGCCATTCATACAGTTTGTGTGTGTATATATGGGTAGGCATCGACCGCGTAGTGGGGGAATTTTTATTTGTTAGGCAAATTAGGACCGAGTTATTGGGACATTTCTCTGTCCCCATAACGATTTTGGTCCCCACGACATCTATCTCATGACCAGTGTACATGTCCCCACAATTACGGTGCTAGACTGTGTATGTGTGCACACGTACTGTATACGTTTGAGGACAAGAGGAAAAAGAAAATACAAAGGAATCTTTCTTGTCCTCGGGAGTCGGTCTTTTGTTAAAATCGGTCCTCGGACATAGAAATACGTGCTTAGTCTATGGGAAGTAAAGGAACAATAGCAAACACAAAGCATTGTCCTCAGTAGTATAGGAAAACATGACTCTGTTTACATGTGTGGCATTTCAGTGCCTTCGTGTCCACCTGTAAAAATATGGGGGAAAATACATAAGAAGGACTAGGTGTTCGTGAAGGGTCATTGGCTGGTATCAGTCTAAACTGCTGACATGCGTACGTAGTACACACCCATCACGCAAATTATGCCATGGAGTTTTGGGTCACTCCATTCTAAAAGTAACGGGGAAGATACTGAACTGCATGGAGTACAGAATGGTCAGATCGAGATGCATGTCGCCGGAGCCTGAGCATGCACTGCAGCTTTTCAACATGTGCCAGTTTCATGCGCCTTGATGCACCAAACTTGGATATCTCCAGACTAGAAGCAAGACCTCAGTGGCTGACTTTGACGTAGGTAGTGAGTCAAAAGAGCATGCCTCGCAAGCCACCTTCGAAGCTGACATTTAGCCAGCTCCCTGGATGAATAGTCGAGCCCGGGTGAATTATTCATGAGGTGGCCAGTGTGTGTGTGTGTGTGTGTGTTTGACATCATCGCATGTGACTTGGTACTCACGGGATTATTGTGGCACACAACAGAACTTCCAGTGGCATTGTACAGTAAGTGTACATGTCTGTGTGTGCGTGTACATCATCTGTGGGATGCATGCACTGTGTGTGTACATATACGTAGCAAGCAAGGCACACCGTTTCAGAACTCCATACTCTCTACATTTGTACTACACAAGAAGGGAGAAGGAAACTTGTGTAGGAACAGTGTACATTCAAGGATCACATGAGGACATGCCAGAGCCAGGCCATGCACAGATGTTGACAGCTATCAAGCAGCCCTTGATATCTCCTGGTTGTTCTCAGCACTTAAGATAACCCAGGCAGCTCCGGGAAAGTTATAAATACATCTCTGTGAGATCCTTATTCCTGTAGCATCACAGGCTAGCCAGCCGCGCAGAGATTCTCCTTTCAGAATCGCTTGTTCTGTTACTTTCTACGTTCGGTTGGCTGATTTGAACAGTGTGAACAAGTGCAACAAAGCCGACAGTTGTGTATTTTTAAAAGGTCAGTTGTGTTTCGAAGGTGAAGGTATTTTATTTTCGGAAAACGTGATGAATGTGCTTTTTTTCTTGTGCACTTTTAAATGTGCAGTACAGATGCAACAGTTACCGGTACATAAACACAACACCGCACAACCTTTGTGTGTTGCAATTTACCCTGTTCTTGGATAGTTACTGTTGACTTACATGTATAGCCATGTTTTTTAACGTACTGTACATGTATACATTGTCTTGCATTCAACTACTGTACTAGACTAGCACTGACCACAAATTTATAATTTTGGAGGCATCAATTTGGAGTTATTTTTTAAATTATAGAATGATCAAATTACACATGTTGAATGTAGTTGTAAGTGTATGTTTACTGTACATACGTAAATAAGAACTTGCTTCCATGAAGTTTGAAAATATTACAATTTACATGTACTGTGCATGTACATGTAGCTTTAAATAAATAAATAAGGTTTTACACTCACATACTTGTACAGTATGCATGTGTGTATACATGTACATGTACATGTACTGGGAGCGAATTTAATACACATATCAAACTTGCAGTTTGGAAATGTTCACAATAGAAAATACATTTCAAAATGTATGGGCAATCTTGTATTGGCCTTGACAATCTAGTTTTGGACAAGATTGCACATAAATTTATGTGCAATCTTGTTTTGGACAAGCAGTGTTTATGCTGTTCTCAAATTCATTTCAGTATTGCTACGCACAATGTACGACAGCGAAAAGCCATTCAAAACTAAATTTCTCAATAATTTCAGTTGACGGGCGAGTTGTTGGCACTCGAAAGCAAAAGTGCATTCGTACACGTATTATTGCACCTGATATTCACTGTTTCAACATTGATCATGCCTTGGTGAATTAAATTGCACTGTACAAATGTACCTGCATAATTGTTTTCACCATTTTGAAAAGCATTTGGAGGGAACGTTGTGAATGTAATCCATGAAACCAAGTTTTGGAATACCACATGTACAAGTGTGCTTTTTTGGTTCAAACTCCAGCATCTGCTATTGTCAATGTGTCTGTGTGTGGTGTTGACTTCCTTTTGGTGGCATGCAATGTTTTTTTTCCGGCTGTAGTTCCAGTTTCCGAAGGCCCTGTCATGCCTGTACAGTTTAGGTCAGATACACCAGATGGGGTCTCCAAGTTCGTGGAATCCTGCCCACGGAGAGTCCAGTTTGTCGGGCCATTGTGTTGATCATTAACTTGAAAACTCATGCAATAATTCAATGATGGAAATAGTGAGTGTACTAATACATGTATATGTGTATTCATCTACCTTTTTCCCCCTGCCAGAAAATGTAATTTATCTCTAGAGAATGGCTGTGCTTTACATGGGACAGATTTGTTTCCAAATTGGACTTACTGATGTTTTGTGGATATTTATAAACAGGACTCATGGAAGGGAGGGGTGCTTGGTTTATACAGTGAGTAAGGAATAGGCAAGTACATGTAAATCACGGTAATTAAACGCGAATAAAACTGAACATGAGCAATTTATGTACGTGTACATGTTTTAAACATTGTCACAAGGTTAGACCCAACTTGATCTAAATGGAGCCTGTACACATGTATGTCGAGAGTCGTCTTGAGAATTTAAAGTCGTGAGTGGTTAACCAGGGGAAAAAAACATTGGCTTTGTAAACAAGCAATTTAACTGTGATAATGCAAGTTGTCTACATGACGGAAGTTAAGTAAATTATGTAAACATGACTCAGTTCAAAATGTGACTCGATAATGTTTACATAGAATGTAAGTTCAATGTATTTGTGACACAGCTGTAAACAAGTCCCTGGTAGGCAGTGTTGTAAAGTGTCAGTTCTTGACAGAAATGCGTAACATTATCTCTTGTTCATGTTTCATGTACTTTACTCTTTTGATACCTGTAATTTCAAACATATGCAGACATCTTCAAATGTCTTTAAAGAAAAGTGAAAAACAAAAAGGATTTTCAGGGTAGTCCTTGGGTTTGTTATTGTGTAATGATTATTTTCTCAATGCTCAATTTTTTGGGGAAAAACTGGAAGTTTCAGAATAGTCGGTCTTCATAGAATAACCAACAAAAGCCTTTGATACTATGTACCGAAGGCTCATTTTTTTTGCATTTTTCTGTCACAGTAAAATCAAAACTTCTTTTTGCAACAGGGGATTCATTTTTGCAATGCCAGTTTGCCTGCAGGTATATTATAGGCATTTGGTTTAACATCTGTCTACTAAGTGGTTAAGGGTATTGTCTGAACTACATGTATGTTGTATTTTGAAATTCTGTATGTACATTTAGTGGTGTTGGGGCATGTAGTTGTGCTTCTGTGATGGGGAAGTGCACCAAGTAGCATTTTGACTTGACATTCATAAAGACCTCCCATCGTACGTGAAGTTAAACCCTCACTTTAATTTATGTTGTCCTCATTCTAATGAATGCACATTTACACTTTTTCAAACACAGTCCAGTTTGAGTGCTGCTTATGGACAGTTGCCACAACAAAAAATTCCATTCAGTGTCCAAACTTTCAAAACACGCATGTGATTACTCAAGTTGGTCTCTGGTTCCAGTTATTTTCGGCAGGTGCGTTTGCTCATGCATGACCAGACTTTAGAATAGTCTTTTTGTGTTTTCCTGGATACTGTGATAGAACGTACACAAAACAAAGTTCAATACATGTACTTATTGGATTCCAACCCTCCCCCAGTCCCCCATGCATAGGCATTTCGTGGAAACAAGGGTTGAAATTTGAATGTGTCTTTGTATAAACTCGGCATAATGCAGGCAGGGCATGAATATTATTGTGATAGAGATCAAGGACTTGTTTCTGGTCCAGGAAGGAGTTTTGTGTGATACTGGGGGGGGGGGGATTTCTTTTCGATTCCATTGAATGGAAAGCGTTCAGTGATCAATTCACAAAAAAACCAATGGCAAGTAGCCTTTTTTTGGTAAGGTAGGGTATTACAGTATGCGGTAGAATTAGCTAAATGCTATGAGAATACTCTACTCTGCCTGTTCAATACACATTCAATTTTAAATAGAGTGCTGCTTAACTCTCATCGTTGTCCGCAATCAGAGGAAGTACAACTACATGTAGTTTTAGCCCAACGTTCTGTTGGTAAGCCAGAAGCACAGAATTTCCGGTACCTATCTCAGGTTTTTGACTTGACCCAGTATGTGTGACTGGAATGTTTGCCGAGAAATAGTGTCATTTAAAAAGCATATTAAATTGCAAACAAATGTTAATGCTAGTCTTCACACAGATTGCCGTTGCAGATTCCCTTGCAATCTACACCATTCATCTTTTCTCACAGATAACTAGTATAATAAGCCAGTTCGGTATTTCAACTGCGCACGTGCACAATGGGATTTTATCCCGAATGACTGTAAATCCTTCAAATGAGCGAGCATTTTTTTTCCTGGGCTCTTTCTGTAGGATAGTTTTGGTTACATGCGTGCATCGCTAGCCACAAAATGGAATTACAGTTACTCACTGTTATCAGCCGCCTAACTGACCAGTTTGTATTTGGCATGGATGTACATGTACATGTAGTATGCACTTGGATTTGGAAGCCAGGTATTAAACAAAAAAACAGAACAGCCTCCGATATCTGGCTACAGGATATGTTGTACTCGTCCCTGTCGTGTTTAGGGCATTTGGGATCAATGGGAAACACACATGTTCTGCATAATACCATGCGTTACAGTGAGAAGGAAATGAAAGAAAAAAAAATACTGACACGCGGGACTCTGTTCTTTGCAAATTTACCTGCGCCGGACATACATGTATCACCTGCGGTTATGTGCATTACATTGTAGTTGTTTTCAAGTTGTCAGTCACTTTCCGGCTTGGAAAGGGAGGAAAAGAACAGTTCACTGTGCCCTGGTTTGGTACATCACGTGGAGAATGTGGCTGCAGAACCCTTTTCTGTGGCTTGAAGTGAAAGCATTTTTTTTTTGTACTTTTGATCCTAAATAACTTGTTTACCAAATGGAATTAAAACAAGATTTCAGATCATGTAAACATGGCATGACAATTTTATTTCATCAGCTTTGTGGAAGGTGAGATTTAAACGCCATACGAATAAAATACTCGCTTTCAGAATCTGCCACTTTCAAATTGACGTCCTCCAATGTCGATACAGTGTTGGAGACGGTGTGACTTCGTCTTATGGGGCTATCCCAAGGAATTATCCTATGTCAGACGTCCCTTTGCAGCTCTTGATGTGTTGCGCCAAACGATCAAGGAGGTGTGCAGTGACATCAGGGGTGATCCTGCATTCCTTCAGAAGCTTTCGGCCGCAGCACATGCCTTCCACCACTGTCTCCAGTGCTGTATCGACATTGGAGGACGCCAAGTCGAAAGTGGCAGATTCTGAAAGTGAGTATTTTATTCGTATGGCGTTTAAATCTCACCGTCTTGCACAAAACTGATGAAATTTGCTCCATAAAATTTGTCATGCCTTGTTTATATGATCTGAAATTTTGGTTTAATTTCATTGGTAAGCAACACAGTTATTTAGGATCAAAAGGAGATGTTTTTGTTGTTGTACATGTAGTACATGTACATGCACATTATGATGCATATCTGAAAATTATTATTTTGAACAAATATTGAAACACAGAATGAATTAATATTGATAGTACACAATTATTATTGTTAAAATCCATGGAGTGTTTATGGAAATGAGGAATTGTACATTCCTGCTATGCACTAGAAATTGCTGTTATTTGCTTAGAAGAAAATAATGTGGAAGAGTTAATTAATTTAATGGCCATCCCTGCTCTGTTCTGCTCAGTTAGTTCTGCCTTATCTGATTATTGCCAGTTGTGTATAATATAGCGCTGTACAGCATAATACAACATTGAAAATTGTGTATTAAATTGAAAATGAACAATGAAAAGCATGTAATTGCCACAGCTGACAATGTTATGCTCACACCTTGTGTGATTCAACATATACATAAAATAACAAACCTGTGACATATTTTTAAAAGCTTCAATTTCATTTCTTGGCAATTGTTTATCAAAGGAAGTAAATATTATATATTTATTAACCCCTTGCATACGGATGAAGCCAAATGCCACCAAAAGAAAATTGCCACCAGGCCGGATGACGTCTATACATGCCATTTTTTGCATTTTCAATCCTTTGTTGGATTATTTTGTATGATACGCTTGGCTGCACAAGCCTATTGTGTCCGTTTTGCTTGGCTGCACAGGGTACCCCGGCACCTCGCTATGATAACCGTACTCAAGGGGTTAAGCTCAATCCATCATAGAGGTCATGGAGAGCCAATCCTGGACTCGGAACGTGATGCCTTAATTAAGCAGCCAATGCATACATGTATACAAGGCAGAGTGTGGCAGGTGTACAGGTATGCGTGTTATCAAAGACACAAGTTCAATTGATGGACATTGAAGTGGACTGTTAATTTGACCTTAACTCACTGTCCACAATACTAGATATCCTTGCTGGGTTGACCCTTAATTACTCCCTACATGTAGGTGGTGTGAAAAATCGTATTGAAATTGGGGGGTTCAGGACTGTTAGGGTTATTCAATGATCTGGTTCCAATGTCATGGAGCTGTATAGCAAGTCAATTTTCCCACTATTAAAAATTAGCCAACAACCAGTAAGAATTCACATGCAATTTTGGCTGGTAGTCTGTTTTTTGCCAAGTGAAATTCTTTGTGCTCGGCAGCTGCATGAAATACATGTAGGCCCTGGTCACTCTTTTCCATTCTTTCTTAATTAACGGGTTCAGAAGCTGACTGAATGGTTAAACTGTGGACTTTTTTGGAAACCATTGCCCTTTGAAGTTGAACGGTTGTCACAGTTTAGGTATTTTTTTCCTTTAGGCAAAAAAAAGAGAAGTTCGGTCTCTGGTTAGCGCGTGCGTCGATTTTGATCATGCGCGTCAACTTTTTTTTTTCCTCAATTTGTTTTCACGGTAGCTATAACAGCGCCCTCTATTGCTGCACCGCCTCTAATTTTCGTGGGTAGCTCAACCCAGAGCCGGTACGAGGTTGATGTTGAACGATTGATAGACCATGGGTACGAGGTTGCTGTCGGCTGTAAAGGAACAATGGCGGCCAGTCAACTACACATGTTTCAACACGCATGACATGTGATGAGCAATTGTGATTGTGAATAGCGTGTCTAAATACATTAAATAGCCTATGGCACTTATTTCTGTGTCCGTTGTTCGTGGAGTGAAAACTCTTAGACCATTCGGTATTGTCATGTGACCACTCGTTAAGTCTATTTACTGTGCACGAATGTGTGCGATATCAAAAGCTGGCTTAAATACATTGCATTGGCAGTCTTTAATTTACATGTACATGTATGTCTGTTTATAAAACAGGTTTTGTTGTTTTGAATGTGTAGCAGGGCTTGTTTTTAAAACATTTTGGAGGCAAAGTCCAAGTCATAAAAGTTGCCTTGGCTGTATGGAAAATGTGAAGGAAAGCATTTAGGGTACCTCGGCAAACGAGGAGGGCACCTACATGTAGGCAAATGAGGGGCACCAAGCAGATGTGGAGGGCACCAAGGCACATGGAGGACACCAAGGCATAGGGAGAGCATCTAGGCAAATGAGGGGCACCAAGGCAAATGATGGAGGAGGACACCAAGGCATACATGTATGAGGACACAAAAAGCAAAATAGTACCCACCTTGTCTGTACAATCCAAACTTTTAAAAAAAGGCAAAACAAAAACGAACAAAAAACCAAAACAACCGCATCGCCGCATCAATTCCAGAACTTTGGTCTGACCAGAGACCAACCATTTGTTTGTTTTTGCCTTAACCAAGAGGAAATTTTCTCGGGCTGTCGTGTCTGGATTTATAAAGGTTACGCACAGTAGCGGTCTTACATACGTTTATTAATAGCTCTATGCTGTTGCCAAATAATGTTTCAGCATGTTCGTTGTAAACACTGTACATGTACACATATGAATGTTTTCATGGTTTTTATTGGGCACCAAATACTGGTTGTAAATCCATCATATCCACTTGTGGGGGGGGGGGGGGTTGAGTCAAATTGAAGTGTCTACATGTAGATCTACACTACATGTACATGTAGGTTTAGATATGCTAGAGAACGCTTCCTGGGCCAGACTCAACAGAGGCGCCTCAACAACTGATGTGTTAACGATTATATTAACAGTGGAGGCTGTTGTTACTTACACGCTCCAGTGGTCATCGAATTCTGGCCAGGTGAATCGTTAAATGACCAGTGGAGCATAATGTGACTGACCAGTGCTGGACACAGGGCCAGCCTTGGGATGCAAACAGATCAATGAGGATCGTTGCTCGCTTATTGTAGGCATGTTGTTAGGAGATTGTCGCCAGTGTTTTTTAGACTGCATTTTTCTCTGGTGATGTCTTTTGCCACATCCATTATAGTGTTCTTCTTTGGCCTTTTACAGTTTAACATTCGGCAGGTAGGAAGGCTGGAATGCTTGTAAATGAGTGGGGATAAATAATCACGATAGAAGGCAGGGAGAAACAACATATCTGAAAATTGTATTCATTTTTGCAATTACATTTGATAAATATATAAATTGCAAGAAGTGATAAGGTTACCACTGTTACATTCTAAATTTGTACATGCACATTTCCCATTTCCAACCAAACCAATCCTCTTTTTGGCTCCCGACCACAAAAAGAAAAACAACTGTTGTTCGGCTTCACACACATGGCAAAAAAGCCAGTCGCGTACAATCTTTGGGCACATTACAGGGCTTGAAATGAACGACGACCACGACGGCCAGTGCTGTCGTTGCCTTCTTACTGGCCGAGGTGCACACAAATCTCCGTCTTCATGGCCAGTTTTGCTTTGCCCCATATTTAGCTTGGCTGTCGTGCCCTTTTTGCAAAAACACAGCCACTACAATCCTTCATTTCATTTGTTTTTACACACATTATTTCAATGTCATGCCAGCCAATTCGTGTTCATAAAATCTCACTGCACAACACGCCGGCGATCGTACTGAATCACGTGCACACACCGGGTAAACGGTGTATACTTACACAAACTGAATCTGGCTTCGCGACAGTACATGCACATACTATCAGTGTTGTAGTCGAGACCTTCATGTCCGAGACTGAGACCAATGCTTTCAAGACCGAGACCAACACTTCTGAGACCGAGACTTTTGCAGGCCGGGACCGAGACCGAGACCACAACTTCCGAGACCGAGACCAACAAAAAAATTTTTAAAAATCCCTGATGGGGTGTTGTGCCCTGCTTTCGATCACATTTACTTCTTTTTGTGTACCCGTTTCAAGTGGCGAGTGAAGTTGTCCCACATGTCTCTGAAATTATCTTTGAGCAAAATGTGCAATCTGCACAGTGCTTCTTTTCGCCACCCGACAATTCCTTGTGGTTCTTAAAACCAAACAGCACAACCGCCGATTTATTTGACTGACATGGAAGGGCCGTGTTTTGAACTTGATTTTACCATGATTTCATGTAGTCGTAAACAAAACTAAAACTAAGCATGCGTTGTGAATGTACATGTAGGTCTAGCGCGTCTATAATTATTTGCACACATGCGATTAAGCGCTAAAAGTAAAAGCAAGCTTGTCGTCGAAAGCCCCTACGATGTGCACCAGTGAATTACATGGGCGCTGCACATCCGCGGGTACCAGTAGTCCAGTACTCCGAATAAACATGCCGCATATACTGGTCTCCATTCCAGCTTCAATCTAATTCTTTGGCATGAAAACTTGCACTTACGTCGTTTATGTTTGGAATGAAGACTAGATTTGTGTGGCGCATCACACCTATTTTTGCTGTGGTGTCGACGGATCTCGAGGGTAAAACCCGAGACCGTGGAGACCGAGACCCGAGCATTCGAGAACGAGACCAGCCCTCCCAAGACCGAGACTTTAGGACGAGACCGAGACTGAGACCTCAAAAAAGGTCTCGAGATGACCGAGACCTACAACAAACTGAATCTAGTTCAGTTTCAGAGTGTGCCGATACTTCAAGCGGCGACACCCCCGCCACAAGAATAAATGTGTGTATTCGTACATAAATACACATACATGTACTAGTAGGTACGGCAGATCTTACGTGCAAAGTCAACTGACTTTCTTTTTCTCAGTACTTGCATGCGTGGTACACAATACACATTGATGTTTTTGTATGAGGCAAACAAAGATAGTCACAACATGCGGTGCTGTGTTCCGATTGTCAAAAGTTTGATGAATAATTATAGTCTTGCTCTTACTCTTAGTTAAATATGTTCTGAACAGAAAAATCAACAATGCCGCGCAAAGATCGATTTTAAAGCGGGCAGCACAAAGCGTACCCGTAACAAGAAAAAACATTTTAATATTTTCATTTAGCCTCCGTGCCCTTTCTGTAGATACAATTTGGCCCTGGTGCCCTACCTACTGGCCTTGGTGCCCTTAGGCCTGTTCCGGGTATCCGGGTACCCGGGTACCCGAATGCCGGCGTCAATATCCGGTTCCATTTTTCCGGTTCGGGTACCCGAAACTTACGGTGAAAAATTCAATGTAAGGTTTCATACCAAAAATAAATAAATAAATACAGAGAATTCGATCTATTTCAAACTCTGTTCCGACTCGAAAGACCCGAACCGTCCGGCGGTGTTTTGAAAACAATGCGTCAACAAAAATGTAGTGAATGGAAAGTATCAATAATGTGGCTTGTTGCTTATTATAGTCTGTCAATGGAAGTGAACTGCGGTTTACGCTGGGGCTAAACTAGCTCCGCGGTATGATCAAAGAGCGGGCGGGAGTAATATTGATCTTGAGAGAGTGAACGTTGCTCAGACACTGGGGCAGCGGGAATGGGAAGCGCTCTCCGTATTAGGCCTACGGGTATACGTTAAAACAAAAACAATAAAAGGCTTTGCTTGGAGGAGGCTTTGCTTGGAGTATTAAATTTGTTTTATGGTGTGTGATTATTTTGGTGTCAACTCGTACCCGAGTCAACTCGTACCCAGGTTAACTCGTACCCAGGCATGCCAGGTTAACTCGTACTCTGTGGATGATTTAATATTTAACCCCTTGCGTACGGAAGACGCCAAAATGGCGCAAAAAACAAAAAACAGTACCACCAGGCCGGATGACGCAATTTGCCGCTATTTGTGCAATTTCAATCCATTGTTGGATTATTGTGTATGTTACGCTTGACTGCACAAGCAAAGGCCGGCGCGACACCCCGGCGCCTCCTGTAAATAACCGTACTCGAGGTCTTTTTAAATATCTGAACCTTCTAAACGATATTTTTATAGAGACTGGACGACAGGTAATGACTGCAGATGTGAAAAAGTCTTCAATGGAGAATGTCTTATATAATAGGTCAAATTAATTGTTCATAATTAATGTTCAACTTCAAAGGTCCTGGTGTCCCTGAAATAATTGAAATCAGTAATAAACACAAAGCCAAGATCGTAACTTTGCCTTAATAAGGCGGTTACACTACATGACCCCCCATTTTTGTTCTTGTGCTGGATATTTTTCGCCGTCCCTGCGACAGAAGAACCGCCCCAGAATAAAATCGCTTTGGACAAGGCTTTACCTCTTTTTTTTTACCAAGAAGATAGTGGCACGCTCCGTGCAGTCGCCCAATCACAGGCTATTACGAACGTTGTGATATCTGGCCGGCGCCGAACAACCAATAAGTCCATATGAAGAGCCATAGTAGACCAATCACGCAGTTCAGTGAGTCCACCTCGCACACGTGCCGTCCAATCAGCACGCGGCACTCGCTCCCCGGCCCCCGTGTGCAGTGCACGTGCCGCATGCAGCGCATGCATAGACTGGTTGCCGCATTTCCATCATGCCTTCTTTGGCACTTAGTGGGCGGCGCGGCGGGAACCAGTACAGCATTGCTGCATTGAGCATGACGCGTGTTTTCATCACGGTGATAGGAAATCACGCACCGAAAGGAACTTGTAATCGCGAAGGGAACTTGTAAAAACAACGGAGGTTTCTTTAAAAAAATAGCGAATGTAAGTAGGCAAACAAATTACAAGCGTTTTTGACGGAAATATGTTATTGAGAGGCGTTTTGTGAAGACGGAAAATACAACAGGATTATTTTTTTTATTTATTTTTTAATGTTTTTTGTTTACTTGCCGATACAAATTTTAGGGTCGCAGCCGTAAAATTAGAACGGGTAACCGGAAGCAAAACTATTTTTGCGGGGGCCTTTTAGCGGCTGCACGGTGCACACAAGGACATTACAAACCTTGCTCTATGATTAGACAGTGTTTTTTTTTTTTTTTTTTTTTTTTTTTTAACGGTCCACTTCCGGGTACCCGAGAACCGAACCAGTGTGGCGTTCGGGTACCCGGATCCAAAATTACCCGTGAACGCACAGCCCTAGGTGCCCTACATAATTTGGCTTCATTCAAGGCCAAAGTAGCCTTGCCCTAAAAATTACCAAATTCAAGGCCTGACATTATATCAGCAACATAAAATATTAATATTTTTTTAATATATTTACTTTTTGACCAACTCCCCTACTTCAAATGAAAAAAGCATATTGAAACACGTGTACATGTAAAAAGTGATGCCCTAATGAGGAACAAAAATGTCAGGGCTTGTATCTGCCAGGTAGCAAATAAATCAAACTCAAGGATGGAGCTGTTTATCCCATAAATGAAAACTGTATCACCTGCAGTTGTGTTCGTCAAATTTCCTTCCTGTATGGTGTTTTGCTTGACGATATTAAGGGACAACTTCCCTCTCACGTATGTTAGTCGCATGGACCATTGGTTAGTCACCCGGTTTGCCATACGGAAGCTGTTGATTGTGTGGATTTCGTAAATTACATTGCATTCAAACTTCTGATCATTTGTGGTCACGGCAGCGTGATGCCATTGCGTACATACATGCAGATTGGCATGTGGCCATATTCAGTATTTGCACATGTAAGGTCTCAGAATTTGAGGGATGCCAGCAATTCAAATCGTGTGAGATCAACAAAATTCTGTTTTTTTTTCTCTGACAAGAATCAACCATTGAATGACATACCTGGAAAAGATTGTGTTTTTCGGACATAAGGTTATTTTACTTTTTATGGGATGGGATTGTAGGTTTTTAAAAGAATATTTTGAAGCGAATTTGTGTTGAAATGAAATATTTAACCATATAAATAGCACAAACACTCCAAGAAAACAAATGGAATGTATGAAACCTTATCAAATTATGGTAGAAAAACCTCAAACTAAAACTTTGAAGAATCTTTTAAACCTTGGGAAAATAACACCATTGCCAGATTCAGTAAATAGCATTTTCACATGCATGCCATAAATTTGGGGTCTAAAATTTACATATTTTTGGTGTCCCTGTTACATAGTGACATGTATAAGATTTTCCAATTCAGGACACTGATTGTTTAATGCCTTCTATCTCCAAGAGTGATTATGTTAAGCAAAAATTACCTGCCAAACAAGTATAAAATAGTGTGAAGTCAATTTTAATGATACTTGATGTGAAATTACACAGCTCAGGTGTAACAGGGACACTAAAAAATGTCACACTTTTGGACCCCAAATTTATGGAATGACATGTACATACATGTAATTCATCATTTGATTCTCTGAAGTTGTTTTGCTCAGTAAGTGTGTTGATTTAAATATATACTTTGTAAGACAACTGCTTCTTTTTTAAAGTAACTTACGAACACACAATACATGGTAAACTGAGGACTTCGTAGATTACATGTAGGTAATATTCCCCCTCCATCCCCACTGGCTTTGAGCATCATTTATTTGACCCTCAAAAGTTGTTAGAAATACATGTATTTTGTAAATGTACATGTACTTCAGCCCATTGATTGTCTATGGTCATACGCATGTAAAGATCTACTTCAAGAAAAAATTAAATAGTACATGTACTCAACAAAGCTAGATAATTCAGTTACTGACAACTACTACAACTACTCATCTGTCTGTCCAGGCGTGGTCCGCCAAACATGCAGAGACCATATTTGCACTAGAATTTGCTTTTGGAATAACGTATGGGACTTGAAGCTAATTATTTTGTTTTCTCTAATTATTTTGTTTTCTTTAGGATTGTAAAGCGTAATAGTAATACCCTGGTGTGGGTATTTTGCCGTGACCATGCTAGATCCAACAATATCTATCCAACAGCAGTTGAAGTAGGAAGCCTGCTGCACCCAACATGATCCAACAACTACGCAGAACTAAAGATCTTAAAATCGTTCACTGCTCAGATAAACAAAATCCAACAGAAAAGTGTTGTCTTGTTGGATTCAGCAGGGTTAGGGTTAAACAAGGGAGAAAGAACAAATTTAAGAGACCAAACCTTTTTGGATCTTAGCACACTTTGTAGATAAGCTGTTGATAACCTGTTCTTGCTTCTCAGCAAAAGTTTGTGTACACTTGTAAAACAGATTGCTGAAAAAAGGTTCCCCCTGATCCTTACCTGATACATGTATATGGATTTTCTAATTTCACTTTCAATGGGGAGGAAGTTGATCACTTAATGACGTTGGAATCATTTCCTGTCCAAAAATTTGCCCCTCCCCCCCCCCTTTCTGGTTATTTTTATTTTTTGATTTGTTTTGATGGTTTCGGCGGAAATCCGCCAGCCGAATGACGAGCTTCACGTCAGCTGTCAAAAGTTGTTGGAAAGAACATTTCCTGAACGCACAGATATGTGAATTTCAAGAAAATAAAGAAATGAGAAAGCTCAATTTCCAACTTCAAGCAGGAACGTGCGATGATATCCTGCCCTGTCCACTTAGGCCGGGGGAATCCCTTTCTAATTTTAGAATCCATTTTAATTATGGCCGTTGGCGGGCCGCGGTTCAACCTAACCCTGTCTCCCTTGCTTTGTACTGTCCCAGTAGATGTGGTAAATGCAAACTAATGTACATCTATACTTGTGTATTTTTAGACTATTCTATACATGTATACTTTGTTGGAGGCTGGGAAAATATTTATAGAATTTTTCCCGAAGTGGCCAAGTGAACTCTGGCTGCAGGAACACGCAGGATCTGCAACGCTAGATTATATTTGTATGTCATTAAGACATGGCCTGTGATTTGTGAACATGTATGCTGAAATGTTTCGAGAGAAGAAACAAATTTGTGATCTTCTAGACGTTTAAACAAAACCTACGCAGGACCATACTTCTTAAAGTCATATCCCGAACTTGCAAATTGCTGTGATAATAAAAGAGGGGCAGAATGTTAGGCAGAAGGTTGATGAGAGGAATTAAATACAATTTGTTTTTTCTGTAACCAATCGTGCTGTGTTAATTGAGTGGAGAAACTTAGATGTTTAAACCCTACATGTAACTCCCTAGGTGGTGTGAAAAATATTGAAGTTGGAGGATAGGGTGCGTTCATACGTGGGTGATTCCATAAATGTGGGGGCCAATGACTTTTGGTGTCCCTCTTATATTGTGATATTTGTTTCCCTTGTATTACCAACAGTGAAATATATATACAAATGATTTTAGTTGCTCAAATTATAGTACTTGTACCTAAATATCTGGTAGCAAAGGATGAAACATCTGACTAATTTCCTGACAGTATGGTGTCCTAAATAGTTTACGGTTTCACGTGTAAAAGGTACACCAAAGCTGCGGCATTTTAAAAACTGCTGTTGAAATGCATTGTTTGGTTCTCAAATACTACCATGTGCACATATGTGTATGAACAATTGCCCTTCATTATGTTAAAGCATGTTAATACTGCTAAAGAATGGCACCATATTTAAATGATTTAATAACTAGTTGACCGAGATTGACAGTGTGATAGCCCAAATGTTTCACGTGTAAACAAGACCCACTTTTTTGGTGTCCCTTTTACACATGAAATTTGTGTAATGTTTCTGAGAAATATAAAGATAATTGGGTTCACTGGCAAATCCTAATCTATCACCATTAATTACATGTCCCACTTGATAAGTGTGAAATCATAACAAAGATTGCATGCTTGGAAATTTTTTATTTTGGGCCATTTACTAGGTTTCATGTGTAAATGGGACACCAAATGGTGTCCCCAATAAGCAATCATGCACCGAATTGTTATTTTTAATCTAATCAAGTTATTTTCACATTAAACCTTGATGTTTTATCCTGGGTAAGACAAAAAATTCATTTTATAATAAACACACCACATTGAGCATGAATTATCAGAAAAATAGCAGAAAACTAATTTGGTGTCCCCTTTACACGTGAAACCGTGAATGGGTTTTGACATGATATTTTGTCATATCTGGAGTAAAAAATGTCTGATTTTGGCTACAATTAATGAGGAATGTCAATATCTTTAAGTTATAGTGAAAATTATTAATGAATCCCCTCTCAATGAATTTTTCCATTTTGGGTCAAAATGTCGCAAGTTGGTACCCTAATTTATGGAATAACCCACATGTAGGACGCCATCTCAGTAGGAAAATTACAACTGCGTGTTCAACGCTATCAGCTGCGTGTGCGCGCAGTGTGCAAAATATTCTAAACACGCGGGCTTGTTGCTCGAAATGTCTTCGAAATACAGCGCAGCCGATGCGCGTCACGAAAATTTGACGCACAACCCGTACAACTTTACATTATCACCCACATGTAGGACGCCATCTCAGTAGGAAAATTACAACTGCGTGTTCAACGCTATCAGCTGCGTGTGCGCGCAGTGTGCAAAATATTCTAAACACGCGGGCTTGTTGCTCGAAATGTCTTCGAAATACAGCGCAGCCGATGCGCGTCACGAAAATTTGACGCACAAAATGCCGATGCACGTGGCAATCTGTAGAAAGTGACGTCATTTGAGAGAGACCTATTCGGGACTGTTAGGGTTAAAGTAATCAAAACAAACATTCATATTGTGTTGTATGAACATCTCTGTTGTGATACAAATTTGCAATGTGTACAAAATATTGGTTTGAACATTGTACACCTTATTATGTACCACTGACGTAGATGCATGAATAGATTTCTTGCCACAGAGAGCCAGACAGATCTGGAATTTCTTTTTTTCATTATGGGTCATACCTTTTTATGATGTGTGCATTTTCTATTATGTATCACGATATAGCAAAGCATATTCCCTCACTTGGCATACATGTACAATGTACATTGCAACTTTGTAACCATGGTAAAACGCTGTGTAAATATCTGTAAAGAAACTAGGGGTGTGCATCGGAACCGGGTACCCGAACACCCGACCGTTCATGTCAGGAATCGGTTCCAGCTTTTGGAATCGAGTACCCGTACAACTTTACATTATCACATAGTAACTTACAAGAAAATGAAAAAGGAAAGGTTTCAAATGTTATTTGTCGGGAATTTTCAAAATTAAAACCCGACTACATGGGGAAACTGGCACAGATTTCATGTTTATGACGTTCACGGAAGTTGACAATAAAGGGAATTTACCGGTTGTGGTTTTTGTAATCTGGGTATGGATAAAGAGCCTCGACGAAACATAATAGCGTGCCTCATTCTATAATAAATACAACTGTTTAAAGCTTCTGTCTTTTGTGATATGCCGGTGTATGCACGTGCCGGAACATGTAATGGCGGAGTAGTGATCATGAGATTTTTCAGACTTTTGTCTGAAATCAGACTTTTGAATCTCGGAGAAAGACATAATTGCAACTTCCAGGATTGGAAGTTTTGGGTTGGGTTTTTTTAACGGGTACCCGAATTTTTTTCAATCGGGTACCCGGTTCGTTTACTACCCGTTAATGTACACCCCTAAAAGAAACAACATTCAAGAATGTACCCCGACTTCTAAAGGTGTACATTGTACGGTAGTGTAAGCCACACTGTGCAATTTTTCCCCACTGTTTTGCTTGTACATGTACATGTCTATATTGTAGCTGATTCATTGTTACCATTCAACATTTGTTACCGCCCAACTAAGAGCAGGGTGCTGTGCACTTGTATATTGGCCTTAACCTTTGATCAATACTGGTGCATGTACATGTACATCTACATGTACACACATGTACAGTGTGTATGTACATGTATCTCCGAGGACAAGAGGAGAAAGGAAATACAAAGAAACCTTTCAGTCCTCCCACATCAAGTCTTTTGTTGAAATCGGTCCTCGGACGTAGAAGTACGTGCTTCGTCTATGGGATTGGGTTATATTAAAGGAACAATAGGAAACACAAAGCATTGTCCTCGCACGTACATGTATTGGGGAAGTACGACACAATGCACATTGTACTACATGTACATGTGTACATGTGTACAGTGTATGATACCCAAGTACACGTACATTAGGCAAACCAAATTGTGTTGCCCTCCACAACCGACCCTTAGTCGCAAAAGTCGGGTTGTGGTTTTTTGTTTTGTTTTTGTTTATTTTTATTTTTAACCCTCCTACTGTTATAACTATCATAACCTATCAAAACACCTGAGCCCTTCATCTCCAACAGCTTGTGTGTTTCAACCTGAAACTCGGTTTTGATACATGTAGGGTAGTTGGCTCAATTTTGGCACCGAGAGAGGGAGGGTTAATAAAGGAATTTTCAAAATCTCACCTTTTCGCGCACAAAATGAACTTGAAGTTGTTATTAAAATCATTGTCTTCAAATACAGCTACGACGGCACAATCGTGCATTTCGCCATCTCGCTTTTAAATAAGCTTACTTTTTCCTCCTGATGACTTACGAGAACTACAAGACATGTACATGAAGTATTGTTTTAATGTTTTCATGGATGAAAACAATTTTTTTAAATCGACCGACCGACCCTCCCTCCCAATTTTTTTTCCATTTAAGGGCAACGCAAGTTTTTTTTTGCCTTAGTTTGTGGTACAGCGTATGTACATGTAACAGTTGTTTTCAGTTCACGTACATACGTGTACATTGTGAGCATGTACATGTACACGGTTTTACATCGATGTGTGTACATGTTCATTTACATACATGCCATTTGAAATGCATGAAAGTGGTTCCCTTCATCAATGTATGCCCATACGTGTAAACATTTTGTGGTTCATCTGCACACAGGATTTCTGTGTTATCATGATGTATGCAGGCTGATTCATGACAAAACATATTATTGACATCATGTGTGCAGTGTACTCGGGGCCCCAAGTCAAAATTTCCGTCGTTTTTTGCCCCCAGTCCTGCACTATGTTATGTGTAGTTCAGTATGTACCGCAAGCACTCTCTGGGGAAAAATATGCCAGCTTCCCCAATTGAACTGTTTTTCCCCTTTCCCCTCCTATCCTGCAGTGTGTTTGTCAAGCGGCCATGTTGAGCCTTGTGTCACGTCACGAGAATAACAGGTTGTTTACCATACATTCATTTCTTGTCCACCAGACTCTAACTTCCTGGAAAAATAACTGGCAGGTTCCCCTCCCTGCATGGTTCCGTGAGCGCCAGACAAAACAATGTTTTCGCACAACCCAGCCAGTATTTAATGTCCCGAGAGCCTGGCCTACATGTAGGTACCGAAACATGTACATGTACATGTATGTGCAAATGTTGTGCAGGATTATTTTTTTTAAATGCCGGAAAATGTCAAAGTGGCTTTATCAGTTTTGCATGGGATTGTTAAGAAGAAAAACAGAATGTTTCTGCAAAGTTAATTTTTCCCCCTTCTTATAGAATACTTAATGATGAATTTTATAACATGCTTTTCCTCGGTTGTGTATTTGTTGCTGTTAGTTTTGGGAACTGAAGAATTACATGTAATAATCATCTATCTGTATTAGATGTAAAGGTCAGCCAATTACATGTAAACTACAGGCAATTTGCTAGGAAGTCTTCATTTTTTTGTTGGGTTCTTGTGAAGTACATAGATGAATTGGCCTTTAAAGGTAGTGTACACGATTGGTAATTCTCCAATTTTTTTTTTTACTGAATTGTTACGAAATACCTTAGTAGACTGTAAGTTAATAGTCGTCTGTGAAATGATGGCACCAGGTGTGCTGTCGTCAAGAAAAGTGGAAATTTATATCGTTTTCCAACGATTTCCAGCTGGAAATCGTTGGAAAACTGCCTTGTGGCCTTTAGTCGAAGCGCGCGTGGCTATCCGGACGAGTGGCGCGCCCTGGACATGCTGGCATTCGGGGCACGTCACGTGTCCAGGTAGCCACGCGCGCCTTGACTAAAGGCTATCATCCGCCCGACGGTTGAAAATTAGTGCCGTTTTTCTCTCGTTTTTTTGGCCATCCAACAACGCAAAACTTTGAACAGGTCAGTGGAACGATATTTGCTATAAAATAATAACCCCCAAATCCGCCCATTTCTGAAAATTGCAACAATGACCAATCATGTACATATGTACACTACCTTTAACCACTTGCGTACGGATGACGCCATATGGCGTCAAAAAATAGAAAGTGCCACCAGGCCGTATGACGCCATTTAGCGCCGTTTGTGCAGTTCCAATCCATTGTTGGATTATTGTTTGTTACGCTTGACTGCACAAACACATTGTAGCGGTTTGCTTGGCTGCCAAAACCGCTGCGACACCCCGATGTCTCCCGTAAAATACCGTGCTCAAGGGGGTTAACAAGCACATTAACAATCTTTAAAATGAGAAAAACCAGACAGGCAGGTGGACAAGACGAGATGGATGTGACAGACAACTGTGGAAGACGGCCACAGCAAACGGACATATAAAGCTACCCAACAAAATGAGTCCCAAGTTGCCAGAGCTACTTTGAATTAGAGGCCCTTAAATCATGGCTTATACAGTGGAAATCGGGAAGAATTGTCACCCACCTAATGTCCGTAATCATCGGGATGTCAAACTGAGTGATACATGTACATGTATATCAAAATGAAGAGCCAAGCATGCTCTTTTTATACAAGCAACGAGTCAAAATGAACGAACAAAACGAACTAATGAGTCAAAAATGTTGTTATCTGTGGATTATGTGTGTCTTACAGTACAGCCAACTGGCACCAGTGGAGATGTACATCTTTGTACATAATTCAATGTTTTTTGCTAAGGTCCCATGTATATCAAGTACTCGGCATTGTAAAGTGTAAAGTGTAAAGTGGCATCATTACTGATGATCTTATGTTGACCTTAGCAAGATCTTCTTCTTCTGTTATGTCTAGTTGCAGACGTTGACGGATCTCCAGAGTTCTCTGTTGTGAGCTGCTTGAATGAACTTGTTGTTTGTGAGATCCCTTTCTTGAAATTTTGGGCTACATGTACATGTACATGTATGTGAAGATGAAATAAACTACATACATGTACTGCATGTATGTTTTGTTTTTTGCACCCTGACAGCTGTTAGAAGTGTGCACATTAGAAAAATGTACTAAATACCAAACCTATTGAGTTATTTGAATTCAGCAAACTTGTAAGCTGTTTTTCAGAATGCAAATGTCCGCTTTCAGTTTACTTGATCGGCAATGAATTGCAGCTTTTGGTTCGAAACCATGTGTACAATACATGTATATCTTGCACTTTGCAATGTTGAGTTTTTGAACCAAAACAAATGAGATCAATTGAAAGCCAGTCAGTTTTTAAAACCCGATTTGAAAATGAAATAAATTAAACCAATAAAAATTCTCACTTGTTTTGGTGGATTTTTGTTGGGAGTGTTCAATCAGACTTTTTTAGAGAGCGAAGAGCAGCCTCCCCCCCCCCCCCCCCCCCCCCCCCCAGATGTATTACTAGTCAAGACAATGCAAACGGATGCTCCTGTAGATACTCTGTGTGGGCATAGATTAACAGATAAACAGGGAGATGTTGACACACATCTCCACATGGATAAGACAAACAGGGCAGCCACTGACAAACTGACAAACAGGAAGTTCATGAAGGCAGACAGATAAGTCGTCAGCTTAAAGGTCGCGCATTTTCCAGGATTTTGGGATTCTTTAGGGGAAATTGGTATTGTACAGAAATGACTGACTGTGATTAAAGTTGTTGAATGTTCTGGAAATTGGTGAAGCATGTTTTTGGTTTCCATCCAGGCTTTAATTCATGAAAATGTTTGCATTGAACCCCTGACCAATTGGCTTGGGGGGGGGGGGGGGGGGGGGGGTGAGTGGGACAGGGCGAGTTAAAAAAAAAATGTTCGCCCCCCGAATTTTTAAGTATATTTTTGAGGAAGTTATTTTTAATCATATAGACAAGAAATCATGACTCACACTTTCTTTCAGTACCAAAAGAAATATCAAATTTAAACAACTTATATGTGCAAGATTTTAAACTAAATATTTTGAAATGTTTGTGTTAGGTGTTTTTTAACTAAATGTTGGAAAATGTGTTTTTTTTCTTCTCTGACACACCCTGTATATAGTATCAAGGAATAACCCTCGAAACGGCTCTGTACTGAAAGTGCAGTTGGTGTACCAGTGACTTTTGTCATTCTCTGTTATCATTGCTGTTTTTAGTTTCACTAGGTGTTATCTTGTCTAGTTTCTCAGAAAAAACTCGGAAGAGACGTAAAAAAATGCTAATTCACTTCATTAAGGTGAACTACAATGGCTGTCATCTAATGAACTCGAGTCACATCCCCTTTACAACCAAAGCAGATGTTTTCCCTTTAAAAAAAACGGAAGTCGTCGGATAAAAAATGAAAGTTGTCGGATTAAGATCCGTGGAATGATTTTTTGATTTAATTTGTTTCTCCCGTTTTCTTACTCTCACTCAGATATTTGATTGACAGACAACCAGTACTCGGAAAGGCACGCTCCCAATTCCAGGATTTACAGAGAGAGAGGGGGATAAATTACAGTGATAGTCTCCACAGACAGACAGGCGCAGTATTTGACACCTCGGGACGGGACACGATACAGAAACAGACAAGATGGGGCGCAAGAAAATACAGATATCCAGGATAAATGATGAGAGAAATAGACAGGTAAGAGTTATAACTAAAGTACTGTAAACTAAAGACATGGTGAAGTTCAGGTTGATTAGGAATAGAAGATGCATGTCATGTTTCACATAAAGTTAGATATAATAATAATAATAATGGCTGTGATTTTGTAGCCTTGTGAAGTGCCCAAGCTACCAGATCATGCTTAAGGCTCTACCTCTTTGAAAGTAAGGCTGTTCGATATCCATTTATTTCGATACCGAAATATCGGCAACAAATTAATCGCGATTTTCTATGTTATCGTGATGACGTCACTTTTTCCTTTTTGGAAGAATGGAGGAATACAAAAAAAATACATAATGGAAGTTAACCCCGGCATCCTGAGATCGGGCCCACCGGGATTGGGCCCGCCAGGATTGATCTCGGGTCCGCTGAAATTGAATATCAGGGCCAGCAAGATCGGGGCTTTGCTGGAGCTTGTTGAGTAGTTGGAGTACTACATGTACATTGTACGACATTTACCTTCAGTTGGCTACTTTACGGCACACCAGAAAGACAAGCATTTTTTTGTTTCTATTTTGGCATTCTTGATGAGTAATGGCTGATAATTAATACCATGGACGATCACACGTGAGCTGTAAAAAAAACGATCATATTGTACATGTACAATGTATGTCAACACAAGATGGACATTGTACATGTACAATGCATGCAACGCACTTGTTTTAGTCTTTTCTAAAGACGAAGTTCGCATACATTGTACACAGGGAATAAGATGGTACAAGTAGCATTCAGTGCGGTTGCTGGTACTTGACCAAGACTACACCAATGATGCAATGCATGCACGTGCGGTATCATGACGGGGCGGAGATAAGCCCTGTTTAGAAAACGATCAAAGAAACGACACATATTCAGTACATCATATGTTATGTACTATTCTGTCGTTGAATTTATTGGAAATAAGTGGAATTTTGAGCAAGGTAAACTGGACTAATCCACACTTAACAAGTTCGCGCCGGGATTATTTTTGCCGAAAATTTCTTTTTTCCAAAAAGGCAAAATATAGCAGCCAACTTCTGATATACAGCCAAACGCCACAAATACTGATTTGCAAGAGTCATTTCAACAGTATTTGTACGATATTTCTTGCCGAAACCTCATATATTTCAATACTCCGGGTGCGCCCACCGGAGCGTAAATTGTAGAACAGGCCGTGCACAGCTGCCAAGTTCAAGTTCAACACACGGTCTGCCTCCACAGACTTCTCGAACTTTGTGTGTGTGTGTGTGTGAGTTTGTATATGCCGGCAATCGTGGACCTAGGACAAAAGAATTCGAGCGTAGACAAAGGGGTCCACGTTTGACCTAACGTCCACGATTGAAAATCGTGTACAAAACCAATGGGAGGCCTTCCGAAAAAGTTAGAGTATAAACAAAAGAGGAACAATGGGAGGTCCACGATTGCACCCGTTTACATGACTGTGTGTGTGTGTACAAAACAAATGAGGGATTAGCATGTTGAGACGTCACCCGGAGGTGAGTCGAGGCAAGCTTGACCTTTTTACCCGTCAGCCGTGCCCATGTATAAAAACAGCCAGATCGTGTGAACACGTCCTCCGACGCGAACTGGTTAATACACACTTAGAAAATCTTAAATGCTGCGAAAAACTACATATGGGTCATTCCATGAAGTTGAGACACAATGTGTGACATATTGGTAAAGATTTTAAATTGGTGTGAAATAAATTTGTTACACCACATGTAATTCTATACAATTATTTCATCATAGGTTAGATTCATTGTGACATAATATTTAGTTTAGGGTCCTCTCTCTTGAGTTTCACATGAACTCCCATAGACTTACTATGGATAAATCAACGATGTAACAAGGGACACGGTGTCCCGGTTACATCTTAGTTTATGTTGCTCATAATTCATAAATAATCATGTTAAAGCATCCAAATCTGTATGTGGTAGTTAGAAAATGTTATCCTTTTACATACCCCTCAAATACAGTTGGCTAAAACATTTGATGTAATAATTGATTTGGCAAGCCTGCAAGGATGTAACATGGGACACCGCTCCATCAAGGGTGGCAAACTAACACATGACACCAATTTAGGGGGTCTTTTTTATGTTTTTAAAAAGAGGTACTCCAAGTCTTTGTTATCATGTTGCATGGACATTTCACATACTGCTTACAGATAAATTATGGAAGAAAGTTCCCAAAATTGCTAGGATGTAACGTGGGACACCACCGTTACATCCGAGTCCATTTTGCCCTAATTTTGAAAAGGCAGTCCAATATATTGACTCTACAAGTTAATTTTATTAAAACGGTAATCACACAAAAGAAAAGAAATTTAATTCAGACTTCATTTGATGAAAAGTAAGAAAGCTAGACATGCAAGCAGGATGTAACAAAATTTAACAGAGTGGGACACCATCCGTTACCTCTCTAACCACAGATTTGTTAGCCATATAACAGAAAAGATGTAAGAGATACTGAAAATATGATTTGTTGTTAAGTTACATGCAGTTTTTGCTAACTGTTCATGTAAAAGAAAATAAAATACTAAATTTTTTTAACCGTTGAACCCTATTTGTATTTTGTAAGTTTTTATGTCACAAAATTACCCCATAATTTAGCCCGGGACACCATCACACTTGGTGACAAAACATAAATATATCTCAAATAATGCCCTCATGTTTTGTATCATTCGAAAGCCTTCCTTTTACTCTTCAAGTTCATACCATAATCACCATTAAAGTCAGTTTAGTTTAAACAAGAAAAACAATTACATAATCAAAGAATGCCAAAATGTGTGTGCGTCTCAATTTCATGGAATAACCCATATCGCGATATTCTTTGATATATCGAATTCCCCAATATTCCGTTTTTTTTGGGGTTTTTTTAGGGGCCGATTCAATTTTCGATATGAAAAAAATATCAGGAAATATCGGGAAATATCGTCATATCGAACAGCCTTAATCGGAAGTAGAAAATACTGAGGTAAACAAATTAAAACTAAAGCTTGGAAAAGTTGTTGATAGGTGAGACATATATTTGAAATCTCGGAAGATGGCACTTGCCATGAAAACTACATAAATAGAACAGTATTTCTGCTGAAAACGGATCAATTCATATAATACACATGTAGCTCTGACGACACAGCCTACAGCCAGCTCTCATAACAGACATAATGTACATGTACACATACATAGGTGTAAAAGCAGGGAATGGACAGAGACATGAGCAGGTCAACACAAACATTTGACACACTGTACTACAGACGGCCTACATTTTTTTGTAGCACACAAAAACAATCAGAAGTTACTGACGAAGACACGGAAACCTTCGGAAGAAGCTGCAAGAGACCAGACCTACAAGAGATGCAGGCAGTGGGATTTAATGAACAAGCAGTCATATGTACACAAACAAATTTACAGTCGGGTAGTATAGATAGGAATTAGAAGTGGAATGTTGACACAATTCTTTCTAAACAAATCGGCTGGAAACATCTACATGTATATCATTCAATTCAGTGTATAGCAAACAAAACAAATATGCTAAAACTGAAAGATTGGTTTGCTTGCCAAGTGGCAATTGCTAATTTTCGCACTCAATAAAATGTTTTGACTATTAAAGGTACTATACAACATTTGCCAACATCAAAAGACCAAACTACCAAATTATTATGAAATACCTTACATGTACTTGACTCTACGTAATAGTCTCAAGCATTCTAACGTGCTTTAATTTGCACATGTACTGCAAGATTTCTTATTTATATCTACGGTAAATTTAACAAGAATGTAAAAGAAGATGCTTCCTTTTTTCTCTATTTCTGGTCTCAAATACAAAGTGATGTCTTTGTTTTATTTTTTATTTATTTGTACACAAATTCAAGTATGTATAATGCATTCTGGACCAGTTTAGATGAAATTGATATCTCATCGGAAAGATATTGAAACAAGGATCTGTAGTCAATGGAAACACACATGAGAAGCCGAAGACACTTCATCTGCCCAAGACATTTCTTATTCCTCTTGCTCTTCTTGGTGTCAGAGTGTCACGACTTTTGCCCCATTGTGGCTGGTAAGCCGGAGCTCAGCAATCTGGTTAGAAGCAGATGTTCGGTGATTATTATCCCGACTGCTTGGCTAGATGACACACTCACAGACGTATTATGCATATTACCGTACCTGTACATCTACGTAGGACTGTTGTAACATCTGAATGAAACAGTTGGCGCAGTACGGAGGCGATATGCCATGCCTCTATCTAGGAAAGAGATATCCATATCTGGCATGTGCATGTTTGGCATGAGACCAACATTGACTAGAGTGAATTGACCTATCGCCGTTTACGAGTTAACCACGCCCTTTAGACAACCCTATGGGAATTTTGTGTGGTAATTTTTGTTTGTCTCAGATTTTGCGCATTCCACATGGAATTATAATGGATGTGATTGGACAATAATTCACAAGCTGCGTTGACGGGATTCGACTGCGATAGGTCAATTGATGAATAAACCAAATTGTTAATTCCTTCGACTTAAATCAGTGCATACTGATTGTGGACTTTTGTGACCTTACCAGCATTCAGGCAACCTCAAAAGCTTTTGGCAGCCATTGTTAACATTTGAATCAATATTTTATATAAGTCTTCAGTATCCATTAGAAATTAGATTTCTGCCCTCATAAATTTCTGCTAGTGGTCATTTGTATGGGACAGTCAAGATAAAGTTTTGGAAGGCATGTGAAAAACACCTGTAAATGGAATGAAATGTTTAAAAAGGAAGTGTTTTTTGTGTGTATGCTTTTAAAGGCAGTGTACATGATTGGTCAAAAATCCTTTTCACACTATCTCCGCTTCGAACCGTGTTGAAACCAACCCGGATCCGCCCCGGTTCAGCCTGGGTTGTTTTCGACACGGATCGCAAAGACGCAACGTTCACACTGTCCATTACGCAAACTGGCCGCTGCGTGAACCGTGTAACGTTCAATCCGGATAGGGCTGTATGTATTCACACTACGAATTCTCAACACGGATCGCATTCGGCACCGGCGCGCTGTGATGATTTTCTCGATCCCACAATGCATTGCGACGCGCCAAGCGGCCGGATGTATGCGACACATTTCCAACATTTCGTGTGGTGCCCTCCAGCTGCGACTGAATTTCAGCATCAGACCAAATCGCTAACAGAGCTTTTACCTCTTCGTCCCTCCATGTTGGCCTTTCAGCCTTATTGTCGGACTTCTTATTAGGACCTATTTTCGTCAGAAAGTGAAGAGAAATATTATACGTGTGCGTGGTGATTGTTGAACAGTTGTTAAAGTTTGGTGAAGAACCTCGTGTGTGCGCGTTCGCTGCACGGTACATGTGCTGTACACGAATGTACGTACGTAGCGCGCGGCCACGTCGCAGCTGATTGTTTATTGACCGTACCCGTGTACCCATGTCAGATTTCCATAGAATTTCGCGCCACACAACTCAACACGGATCGGCGGTAAGTGAACTCAACTCGGGGCAGTTCACACTATTGTTTTCGACACGGTTCAAGCTGAAAAATGTAATTTCAATCCGGATTGAGATTTTCAACCCTGGTCCCTGCCAGGGTTGATTTCGATCCGGCTAGAGCATGCTACCCGGGTTGGAACCGGGTTGAAATTTTAGAAGTGTGAAAAGGGTTGAAAAAATCTCGGGGTTGGAACCGGTTCCAACCCCGAGATTATGGACAGTGTGAAAAGGCCTATTGTTGCACTTTTCAGGAATGGGCGGATTTGGGGGTTAGTATTTTATAGGAAATATCGTTCCACTTACCTGTTCAAAGTTTTGCGTTGTTGGATGGCGGAAAAAACCGAGAGAAAAACGGCGCTCGTTTTCAACCGTCTGGCAGATGATAGCCTTTAGTCAAGGCGCGCGTGGCTACCTGGACGCGTGACGCGGCCCGAATGTCCGGGGCGCGCCACTCGTCCGGGGAGCCACGCGCCACTCGTCCGGGGAGCCACGCGCGCCTTGATTAAAGGCTACAGGGCAGATTTCCAACGATTTCCAGCTGGAAATCGTTGGAAAACGATATATATTTCCACTTTTCTTGATGACAGCACACCTGGTGCCATAATTTCACAGGATGATTGAGACTATTAACTTACAGTCTAGTAAGGCATTTCATAATAATTCAGTAAAAAACTTTAAAGACTGCCGTCCACTCGGGATTTGATGGCTTGCTTTGAAGGGGTACAAGTTTGCACTGTAGATTAAAATTCAGTCGCGTCGTCTACATTTGCCTAGAGTGTGGATGCAGAGATTACCATGTGCCCCACTGATATTCTTGGCAAGATTTTGAAAAAGTGCTCGCTTAACACTGGTAACATACATGTATCTATATTATTTAAGTGATGGTTCCAAGTCCAAAAATTGATATTACCAAGCTTAATTTTTAATTCTTGATATAAAACGTCATCTAGAATTAACTAGGAAAAAAGAGCAGACAGCGTACTAAAAGTTTTGTCAATAGTTGGACATCACATTGGCTGGCATTAATTTTTAATTAATATAAAATATAGCAGACCCCAGACTAGCCGGGTACTTTTATTGTACTCTCTGATTCATGCAAGTTCAGCTCAAACCACAGTCTCAAGTTCCATTGTACAAGCTTCATTCTACTGTTGAAAATTCTCCTGCCCCATAGAGGAATCCCACGACGACGAGTTTAGCGCCGATCTGCGCTTCCTTTTATGGCCTGATTAATTCATGCATGAATGAATGTGCTGAAAAACGTTGTTTTGTTTGCCACTGACATTCTCGCTTTCAACCCGGAAGTGCGCAGAAGGGGCTAATGTGAAATTCCTCTATTGTTCATGGAGCATTCTTATTTCTGCAGCCTTGCTCAACAAAAGAAAAGAGAATCTTTTTCGTCTGCTCCAAAACTGGCAGCATGATTGCATTTCTCTCCCCGAGTTTTCATCCAAAATGCCAAGACAGTTTGGATGCAGACTGCGAAAAAGTCTCCCCCCCCCCCTCCACCACCCTTCCCTTTACACGCAAAGAGTAGTTACATGAACTGTTCTCCGCAAACAATGTACAGCGCGTAGCATTCAAATTAGGTCCTCTATCCCTCATTTATTCCTTTCACATGCTCGTTGCTCAATATTTTAGCAGTTTCCCCGGAGAGTAAATAATGTAACAGAGCTGTCAAATGGAGCGGAGCGCATTGATTTTTTGGGGTGAGAATTGGGGGGGGGGGGGGGGGGGGGGGAGTCGGAGAGTAGAATCTTGCCACGAGCTGGGCTTGAGGAAACTGCTATACATGTATATCCAACATCAATAGCATCCATGCCACATTACGTGGAATTTTTCCCCTCAAGGAGAACTGTCTGTGTGTGTAGTTTGCATACATGTGCATGTCCTGAGGAACTAGATCTTGTGAGGCGTCTGCCCTTTTGGGTGAGGTGGACCCACTCCAAGGGAGAACGTTGGTGTCGTACATGTACATTACAATGTACATGTGTGATGCAGTCTCTTTGATAGAACTTGAGTGGGTTTTGTGGTTGCTTATATGATGATGCATGTAGTGTACACTGTTAACCCTAACCCTGCCAGACACAGCACAGTGCATCTGTGGTGACAGCTGGTTAAGCTCTGCACACAAGTCAATGTGACAAAGTATGCAATCTGATGCGTCTGGCAGGGTTGCTAGCCAAAATACCCTGGAGGGTTAGGGTTAATGAAAAGATTTAAATTCTCTGATTTGTAAGTTACAGGTGTACTGTGGATAGAACTTGGACTAGAGAAAATTATTTGAAAGGAAACCAAGCTAAGGTTTTTCAAAGATATCTACAGACTTTCCAAGATTCCTTTTTAATCAACAACGTCTGTTTCCAAAAAAAACTTATTAGGCCATCAGCCTGGGGGGTTGGTCGGTATGAAATGAGGGGAATTATGCTTATGGTGATTTTTGGCAAGGTATGCACCCCTGTAGTTGGAAAATATGTGACAGCATTGCAGCGGTGGCAGCTTTTTGGGTGTTATCACCCTATTTTTAAAAAATGGCTGCCAAAATGCTTGTTAACACATATAATTAATCCGGTAACAAGCATATTGGCGGCCATTTAAAAAAAAAAACATTAAAAAATGATCACACCCAGAAAGCTGCCACCGCTCACGCTGCAATGCTATCACACATTTTCCAACTCTAGGTATGCATACCTTGCCAAAAATCGCTATGAGCATTACTCCTCTCAATCATTTGATACCGGTGGCCCTATTTTTGGACCGAGGCTGATGGCCTATATTGGGTTCAAAATTCACCAAAAACTCACACACTGCAAGTCAGTATAGATTCTACTGGCATGTGATAACTTGCATCTTTGGTCGTACATGTAATGTTGATTAAAAAATAATAATGAAAGATTGGGAATTTGGCAGAGACAGACATTCTTTTCCAAATAACAATTTCTGCAAAAAGCCACCTTGTTGAAACTGTTCACATTCACTCGCTTGTCATTGTTCTTGTAAAATACAATCCCCAGGGTGTATTCACTATGCCCTTGATAGAATGAATTTACCCAGGATCGATCCTCTATGGATTTGCACAGGACTTGGACAGGGTTACAATTATAGTGGACTGATACAGGGTTCACACGATACTCCAGAGAGTTGCTTGAAATTAGGAGCTTTTCTGTTGAGATGACCCCAGGGACAGTTGAGTCACAATGTGAGGGAGGTTGCCCCCCCCCCCCCCCCCTCCATGAAACATCACTCATCATGAAATCACGTACTCACCCACTTACTACTGTGATTTAGGAGGTGATGCTCAAGTTAAGAACTTAATCCTATAAGTCACCCCAACCGTGACAGTGAGACGCTATTGCTGGTTTGTCAAATATATTTTACTTCCTGACCATGATGTCATCATGACGTCATTAATGCACTTTGCATGCATTGTTTTAGACCAACATGTATTACTTATTTCTGGTACTAGGGCTGTTCATTTTCGAATAATTTAGCATTTGATTAATTTAGCATTCGATTATTCCAAACTGGGTTTGATCGAATATTCGATACCGGTACGGCGCCGATCAAGTTTTTCACGGGTCAGCTGCAATTGAATGCCGCACCGGTAAAAAGGTGCACGCAAAGCACGCCGGTGTTTTATGTGCACAATTACTGGGTTTTTGCAGTAAATTATTTATAACTTTAGAGGTTTTACGGACGGGAACAATAAACCTCCATCCACAAATAATACCGTCGACAAAAATGCGGCATTTGACACTACTATTAAAACGGCGTACCTTTTCTATTAAAATAGCATCAAAGTCATTTTTTTGTACTTGCATATTTTTTTCTTGAATATTCGAATTGGCGAAAAGGTATTTGAGTATCCGGTATCGAATATTCGGTATATTCGGGACAGCCCTATCTGATATTGACACCAAGGATTCCTCAAATGAAATCAAACTGTAGCTTGCAAGCCTCAAGAAACCTGTGAAAAGTAGTTGATAAAAAATGTTTAGTGATGGGAGGAAAAGGCGTAATATACATGTACATGTACAGGGGCAACCCATGGAGTTACAATGTAGGTAGGGATTGATAGAATTCGAACCCGGGTCACAGGTGGAAGGAAGGAAAACTTTGTAACAGTGACTCCCCCGACTCCCCAGATTAACCTGTTATTTGGGGGGGGGGGACTTATTTTGTGGAAGGTTTATTTTGAGAGGTTGATTTTTGGCTAATGGGAGATTTGAAATGGTTGGAAAATATGGAGGTTTTTATATAATTTTATGGACTTTTTAGAAAATAGTCATTTAACCCGATCCATGCAAAATCTGATGTGTGCAGTGAGTAAAAGATCTTTTGTTGTAGCAGTTTGGTTCTGTCAGATTCAGCAGGCTTCACATTTTTCTGTCATTTTTTCTTGTGGATTTTGAACGATTTGGGAGGCCGAGGGATAGTGCATATTCCCTGACCCTACTTTTATTCACTTCTTTATTGTAACTAACACTCCTAAGGATATACATGTACATGTTACTTCGGCAAGTATGTGTATATGGCCTGGCAGCATGAAATTAACAAACTCGCACTGTGGCATTCTGAATTACAAGAACAAATAAACAATTTTTAACTGAAAGGTCAACTTAGGGATTTTTACATTTGAAATGCCTATTTTATCACATCTCAAAGTTCTAAAACTGAATTCATCCTCAAACATTTTTTAAAGGACGATTTCTTTTTGTTCGAATTTGTTTATAGTGTGCCACAGGTCACAAACTTTGAGCTACATTTTCTTATAAACAAGGGGTCAAGTCTCTAACAACTTCAAAAGGTCATAGCAGGGCCCAAGAATGAGCTACATGTACATGTACTGCAACACACAATACATGTACATCCAATTCAAGCTTATTTGCATGCATTTTCAGAAAATACTATCAAATACATTTTCCAGCTGTTTCATGGCGCAAAGTCACCCTTTGTGTCTTTGTTTTTGCAGGTCACATTCACAAAGAGGAAATTTGGCCTGATGAAGAAAGCGTACGAGCTGAGTGTGCTCTGCGACTGCGAAATCGCTCTGATCATCTTCAATAGCAGCAACAAGCTGTTCCAGTACGCCAGCACGGATATGGACAAAGTGTTACTGAAATACACAGAGTACAACGAACCACATGAAAGCAGGACCAACCAGGACATCATTGAGGTGAGGGCATATTTTCATGTGGATGTGTAATTAAGATTTGAAATTGGTTGAAACAAAGCAAGGGGTTTCGGAAACCGTGTAATCACATATATTAATGGGAGGCGAATCCAATGTGTTCGTATATGTGTACATCATGCAGTGCACGCGTGTACGTGCACTGTATATATCTCCGAGGACAAGAGAAGAAAGGAGACACAAAGAATCCTTTCAGTCCTCGAACGTAGAGTCTTTTGTTGAAATCGGTCCTCGAACGTAAGGATACGTGCTTAGTCTATGGGGTTTGGCTATATCAAGGGAACAAAAGGAAACACAAAGCTTTGTCCTCGGACGTATTAGGGAAGTACGACTGCGTGATTTTCCTACCTGTAGCGTGTACGTTTAGACTAGTGCCACGTGCCAACCACGCTGTACATGTACTTTAGACTGGCTCCGCGTATTGAAAAGTTAACATGCATTATGCAAGCATTGTCAAGTCCTTAGCCAGACTGTTAGTATTATTGGCTATCACTGCGACAAATACAATGGAAGGTGATGCCATAACACATGACTAAACGTCTAATTTTAAAGATAATTTTTACCACTAAAATCAGTCTACACAATACATGACAATTCAAGCTTGCAGTCACATTGGAAATTTCTTAATTTGAACCACTTTGAACCAAGCATTCATAGTATAAAGTACACAACTCTGGGGAAAACTGTGTGGATTGACCGCTAAGTTCGGGAGGTTCGTGGGCCAATGCACAATCCGGCCACTGCACGCCGAGTCTGGCATGTTGTTGATTGTGTGAGTGCAAGATTGTTTGCGCAATATGTGTGATGAGCTAAATGGACAGGTAAAATGATTTTTATGAAAGTGTAGTTAAAAGTGAAAATGTACAACTAAACCAAAGCTCTTGACAATGTAATTTCTATCTGGAACTTTTTTGTTCCCAACATATTTTTTTTGTGAATTCACAATGCTAAGAGTTGCCCAAATTGAAGTCCGTCAGGAAGGAATGCAATTTGTTGTGTATGAGTGTTTTATTGGGGGGGGGGGGGGGGGGGAGTTCAAATTATAACTAGTCTATCCTGTCTGTGCAAAACTAAACTGTTGCAAATCGTCTTATTTTTTGCTCAGTCAGTCTAGAACCAAATTTATGGGATTTTGAAAATTATTTACAGAAATTTTGCAGGTGCTGATCATCACAAAGATACATGTAGCTTAATACATGTGATATTAAAAAACAAAAACAATACTTTAAAACCTGTAAAGGAAAAGACACCAAAGCAACTTTCAGTCTGATTATTGAATTTGGATCTGCTGAGTCAGAGTGTGCTTAATTTAACATTCATAAATACCTGAGACAGTTTTACCCATTCCTATTGGTCGATAGCCCATCATGTGGGTGGTTTTAAACGGCCAATAAAACACCAACCGGTTTTAAACACTTTTTCCGGTGTCACATGAAATCAGGTTCCTTTTATTGGTTGAACACTTGCGCGACCAGTCACTCTCCCAATTACCCAAGCGCAATACTGCCATTGCATCCGTATTTAGAGCTGATAATGACCTTCGGCTCGGGCCATTATCAAGCACCCAGGCTACAAGGCGGTTTTAAACGTACGTTTAAAACCGGCCCAGCACATATTTATTCCCTTCTTAATTTCTAGTTACATATTTTTAGTAATTGACTTGCTGCACTGTGCAAATTTCATACCATTGCCTTGATGCCCTTTGAAAATCCTAAAAATTGCCTTGGTGCCCTGTAGGGCTATCCCGAATATCCGATATTCGATCGTCGAGCGAATATTCAAATACCATTTTGCCAGTTCGAATATTCGAAAAGATATGCACGTACAGATGCGACTCTGATGCTATTTTAATAGGAAAGTTACCGTGCTTAGCAGTGTCAAATGCTGCATTTTTGTCAATCGTAACTTTTTGTGGACGGAGGTTTATTGTTCCCGTCCGTAAAACCCTTCATACAACAGGGGCATGCCAAAAAATGACGTTTGAACGGTCCATAATATCAAACGGCATACGTAAAACACCGGCGTGCTTTTACGTGCAATGTTTCTTTTACCGGTGCGGCATGCACTGAAAAACTTGATTGCCGAGTATCGAATATTTGAATATTCGGTCAAACCCAGTTTCGAATACTTAATTAATCGAAAATGAACAGCCCTTGTGCAGTAGATTTTTGGAAAATAGTCAAGGCAAAAACTGCAGTGCCCCCTTTCATGCTGAAGTATCAATGCTGGACATGGAGGGATTATGAGACACCTGCGTTTTTTCCCACGGCATTGATGGGGTGCTGGTGTTATAATGTGGTGGGTCAAACACCCCTTGCCATGCCAGCTTGCCGTCAAAGGTGCATGCGTCGCAGAAGTAGACCACGAACAATGGGCTGATGATGCTGATAACGCTCGAGCCCTGTAACCCTGCCCCGCAACCCCCCTCTAAGTCTGTCTCCACATGAATGAAAGTAAGGAGCATATCTCCTTTCATCTTCCTCGCGCACAATGGACAGCTACGATCTACATGGGGAGAGAGCTGCATTCAAGCAGTGGATGGATACACTGAATGCCGCTGGCTTCTGTCTATGGTCAGTCCAATGACCGGTGTTTGTCAAGAGCTTGACTGCATCACCATTGACGTCATACCAGTCGAGCCTTGCAGTCTGCAACTAATTTAAACAGTTTTGTTTTCATGAATTTTTTCTCTACTTTTTGTGAACATTTGTGTGAAATTCAAGACCTTAATAATACTTAGACTAATATTACCACATACATGTATAAAGCAAAATTTGCCCTTGTTCTTGATCAATCAATATCAAGCAGAAACTGAAACAATGTAGTGGACTAAAATTCTGAAATAACCAGTGAAACTTGGGATGTTCTCATTTCACCGGAGCAAACCCCCCCCCCCCCCCCAATCTTTCATTCAAATACTTAATGCCACTGTGTGAGGAAGGGTACTGTTTGTTCGCGTGCCTTGTCTGGTTTGTATAGTGCAACATCAGCGGCACACACCAATAAGGTTCTTCCTGTTTGCGAGCTTAATCCCAGAACGGAAGTTGCTGGTCACCAACTTGTTCGGGTTTGATCAGCGTCCATCTTGGCAGGATTGCAAGCCATCAGATGCTCATTCAACCCGAGCGAGCCGCTGCAACTTTGAACCAATCCCCCCCCCCCCCCCCCCCCCCCCCTGCCAGCGATCAGTCATGGGACGAGGGCGTCAGAGCTTGGCTCACGTTCAGAAAAAAAAAACACCCAGTGACTGTTCCTGCCTGGTACATGTACGCTGTCGTCATTCGGCCAGGCTCCCGCAGGATGAAATGGCATCGGTAAACTGAGTGGTGGGGTATTTATTGTTAGCAGAAACGTAGAGGTCTGGGGGGAATTGCGTGGATCAATACTTCCAGTGTGGTGGAACCTGGCCGACTTTACTTGTGCGCGCGCGTGTTTTTCATAGGTTACCATGTTATTGAGATTTCTTAGTCATAGGAAGAGGGGTACAAGGCATGTGAACGGTTCGTACGTCAGTAGCTTCTTATTGAATTATTGTCGTTGCCACGTGAACTCTGTGAAAGGGTGCTGTAAGGGATGACAATGCGTATTCTCCCATTTCGTGCTGATCATTTTCTATAATGCACTTCCTTAGTCAAGTCCTATACATGAGACATGCATGTGTTATATACACTTGTTAGTGTTTCGTTAATTCTATTCTTATATAACTTTTACTGTCTTATTGTTATTGTCCTGCAAGTATATATAAATGTCTCGCAGATCTTTCATTTTTTTCAAAATCTTGCTTTGTTTTAATTTGGTGGTTTGTTTAGTTTGATGTGTTACGACAGCATGTGAGTTGTGTGCGTTTTAGATCATTTTAAATATACATGAAATCAAAAAGAAAAAATATAATTCAAGATGTTTAAGCTTGCAAAGAATTGCTTTAAGAAGATGTAAAAAAGTATCTTGAAATGATGAGAGGAGTTGTGGGTTTGCATGTGATCCAAGTTTTGGATCCAAGTGTTGCATTGTGAAAAGCTACATGTTATTTCATAGAGTGATTACATGTGCACATAGTTTAAATGTGTGTTTGTTTGGATTTCATTACAAGCAAGAACAAAATTGATAAATTCCACCCTCATTTCTTTGTGAATTTGGCCCCAAGTTGGATTTTAATACATGTAGATGTTTTTAATTTATTGGTGTGGTCAGTTTCTCACAGTGAAGTTTGTTGGGTGTTTTTTATGCCACAGGTTTGCCCATATTATTTTTGGTTTTTACATGCAGTAGCCCAATGACATGTAGGTTATAGACAAATCTGAGAATCTTTGTTATTGGTCTGTACTGGCACGACACGGGTGACCATTACTGAGGTGTTTTCATATACCATCCCTTTGTTAGCTCCAAGCTCAGGAGACTGAATACAATAAATGCTGCCAGTCATACAAAGCATACAGTGGCTTACTGTACAAGTGTGGATGGCCCCTATCTTCATCTTGTCCATAAAAGCTTGGTCGATTCATCTACATGTATAGACGGTTTGAATTTCTGATACAAATTCTCTTTGCAAATGAGAAATTCCCCTCCCCAGCACCTCACCCCAGATGAAGTTTCGGGATTGGACCGGAAAGTGACTTTGAAAAAGTGATCAACCTTCATTCTCACAAGGTCTAGGATAATTTTTTGTTTTCTCCTGGAGGAAGGAGGGACAGACACATGAAAGACTTGCATGTCCCAGATTGGCGTTAATCGAGTTAAACTCGTTTAACGGGAGTTGATAGAGAGAATGAAGCCCAGCTTGCCATCCCCGCCTCGCTTGCTTCATTTTCAGCCAGCGTGAGTTTGTTTTGTCAAGTGTCCATATTACACCGGCGATTTCCCTCCCTCTCCGTCGGAGAGTGACTCCGTGTCATTTAATTTGTGCCAAAGAGTCGGACCAATTACTCCTTATTAAATCATTTGCCCATCGCGGGAACCGAGGAGTGGCGCGCGTAATGAACCCCGGCCAACATCGTGCAAATTGAATAAACATAGTCGCCTGCCTCTTGTGTTGCTGCTTGCACAGACTATTTCTCTTCGTGGTACTGTTGTCCCGCCCCCGTCGCTTTGTGCAGCACCGTCGGTATTCCTAAGGTTGTGCCATTGTTCCTCCGAACTTTATAAAACAATTTCACGGCAATTTTGCTGCAATTTTCTGGTTATCTGCGCACGTACTTGTGTTTGGCTTGATGAACTTGCCATTTCCTAATGTACCTGCAGTGATTAGATTTGTGAAACAAAGCGTGGCCATTTATGTGTCAGCACCTTAACTTTGTTGCAATTCAAGGAAATTGCATTGGCAGAAAGAAAGCAATGAATTCTTCCCTCAGAACTGTTAATTTTCTCGTTGACAGTTTCTAACTTTTGGAGAATTTTACTGTGGCCTGTAAAATGTATATGATTCAAGAGATGCGTTCAAATGTCAAATTAATTTGACCAGTGCATGGAGGAATGTGCTTGGCAAACTTTAAGAACGTTCAAACTCATTTTTGCATCCACGCACAATATATTCTCTTATAATTATACATTTAGAAATAACATGTGATTCTGCTGTCTGCTTAAGAAATAGTGCAACTCCTTTTGCAGGTCATAACTCTTTATTTGTGAATGAAATTTGAGCTAACTGATTAAAATCTGTCTCTAACAACCTTTGGGAAAAAAACTTGAAAGCTTATCCTCACCATCAGTGTGCATTGAGTTTGGATGGAGTAAAGTACACAATGTACCTTGAGCTCAGAGCAATAGTTTACCAAGAAATGTACACTTCATCTTCAGGTGATAAATAGTGGTCAGAATTGTAGGGGGAATGTTTCTCGAACTGCACTGGTACCCTCTTTAAGTTTAGAATTCCCTCTCCAAGTTGTACATAAAGCAGAAAGTAAGCTAGAAAATTATCCAGTCATATGGTAATTAGTCAACAGACATCCGCCCCCCCCCCCCCCCCCCCCCCGATCCAATTTGTTATGCTACCCAATATAATGGGGATTTCAATGGCACGTAAAGCTTTTTCCACCTAAGTATGGGGGCCGATATTTCAAGTAAACACCTTGCAAAGACAGTCTATTTTCCTATGACGGAAAAAGAAATTAGAAAGAAACAAAATCCCAGATCTGCCCGAGAGATTTGCATCAATTTTCTCCAAAACATAGAGTGGATTACTTTCATCGCTCTGCGGCTAAATTGATCATATCAAATCGGCACCATTATAGGCTTACTGCTTTATGATTTTTGTGTATACGTACCTCTTTTTGTCCCAAAGGGTATGTAAAAAAAACATTTTATAGTCATTTTGTGATCTTAAACGAGCGTCTTGCTTGTTTGCGGGGGTTGAAATCCTCTTGCCTAGCATTATACAGAAAACCTGTGAGTGTTTAATGAATTCATACTCTTAGACTAACGACCCTCTAAGCAAAAGAAAACTTCATTTGACTGCCTGCAGTGTTTTGGGGGTTATTTCAAGGGAGGATATCTTTTTTTAAACGGCGTATTATTAGTGGTACAACTTTTATGCTTTATTTGTTTTTGTTTTGTGTTGTTTTGTTTGTTTTTGTTTTGTTTTGGGCCTCCAGGTGGCTCTGAAAATTACCTCATTCTTGATTTTAGTTTTGTCACAAAATAATTCATTTCTGTCGGTATTCATGAGTTCTCAACGTAAATGTTAACTAGGGGTGTGCATTTTCGGGTAGTAAAAGAACTGGGTACCCGATTGAAAAAAATACGGGTACCCATGTACCCGTGTACCCATTAATATAAGAAACCCAACCCAAAACTTTCAATCCCAAAAGTTGTAATAATGTCTTTCTCTGATATTCAAAAAGTCTGATTTCAGACAAAAGTCTGAAAAATCTCATGCCTCTGCATTTGCGTGTGGTGCATGCCCTGGCATATCAGAAACGACGGGTGTCCGGAGGATTTAAACAGTTTTATTTATTGTGGAATGAGGCATGCTATTAAGTCTTACTCTTATCCCTACCCAGACTACAAAAACCACAACTGGTAAATTCCCATTATTGTCAACTTTGGTGAGCATCATAAACGTGAAATCTGTGCTGGTTTCCCATGTAGTCTGGTTTTAATTTTGAAAATTCCCGACAAATAACATTCAAAACCTTTCCTTTTTTCGTTGTCTGGGAAGTTACTATGTAATAATGTAAAGTTGTACGGGTACTCGATTCCATAATCTGGAACCGGTTCCTGACATGAACGGCCAGGTACTCGGGTACCCGGTTCCGATGCACACCGGTAATGTTAACCTCATGTGTATTTTACCGGTCAAAAAGTTTAAATTTTCATTCAAACACCTGATGTAAAGCTCTGCATGCAGTAACTCTTTGAAAACAGCACATCCAAAGATTTCAGTCTTATGTGCAAATGCATACTAAAACACATATATTGGGACAATTTCTTAAGCATGTGCAGTGTTTTGCAATCGGGGCTATAGAAGAGTGAGAGCCATATTCAGATAATTGTCTAATGATGTAACTTGGTAATGAGATGTGAAACATGGATAGAGCACATCATTATTAAGATAAGACAGTGATCTAAGTTTTTACAAGTCTCAAGATTCAGCCACCAGTTAGCCATCTCATCAGCTTTGGTCACCACGACAACCTTCATCCCATCCCTCAAAAGTCACATCTCATGGAGTTGTTAATAATAGCCGACTCAGGTCGCCCCCCCCCCCCCCCCCAGTATCATACCCTTCTGCACTGGGCACCCAAAATAGTGGCCAGCGTGCTAAAAATAGCACAGAATTAGAGAGAACCTACGTCAGTAGGCAGAGGCCGGAGCCAGTTGCCAGGCAACAGGCTGGCTTCCTGTTAGTGTGGAGTACATTCTGGACATGCCTGTCTGCCTGTTGCTTAAGACTCTCTCTCTCTCTCTCCAAAAGGATGGCCCCCTTTTCTCAACTCCACGCTGCATGTACATGTACTTGCAGTAATGTCGGCAATCTGTTTTTGGCCGAGGTGACGATTTTCTGAGCTGTTGAACTCATTGAGGCAGAGAAGCAAACAAACGCAGAAAACAAAGCATCAACACTTGGTGGCAAAGGAAGTGCTAACAACAAATATTGTTTACACATTGCATTTTTTCGAACTGACGCGTATTTCATCAAAAGTGTACGCTTGCAGGAAGTTGCGGCCAATACTCGTATTTTACATGCATTATACATGTTGTTTTGTACTATTGTCGAACGGGTCTTTGAGCAATGAATGTTTAATTTCGAAGAAAAAAAAACAGATTACTTTTGTTTGATTTGCTTGAGGGTATTTTGTAATCAGAACCAATCTGTTTTTTTTTCTGTTTTGCAATAACTGTTTAGTGTACATATTTGTCATGAGCTCAATTTACATGAATTTTTTAACTCAACTGCAGATTTCAAGAACAAGTACATGTAAGAAACAAATGTAAACTTACACAAGCATTATCAATGTATATTTTCCTTGATTTGTTTCTGCCAATTTGTTTGTTATACATTTGTATGACATATCAAAGTACTTTTGTTGGGGGAAATGGTTTTGGGAAAAGGGATGTACAGAAAGAAAGAGGAAATACAGGTCCATTTACATCAAGATTGCACATAAAATATATTGCATTTTAAACACGAATACTGCCCGTCTCACATGAATGAACAGTTTTCCCACCGTTAATGCAGAAACCTAATCAGCCTCTCCCTGCATATGATTATCCGGAGTTCAATTACATGTGTCATCCCATTGTTTCCCGCTAGTGGTACAGGTGTCTGACAGTGTCTGTGCCAAGGGGGCTTAAGCCTTGCAGATGGAGCGGTATCAGCTTTGGCCATTGAAGACAAATTTCTGTCACATCAGATTGAAATGTACATTTAGCCCGGCATAATACTTTTTTTTAATTGTCTTTAGAAATTGGTTAATTAAGGAGGATTTTGGAGCATGTGTACAACGTCCATAAGGGGTATGTGGATGAGCAAACTTGATGATGATGAAACATGATGAAAGATGAGGACTGTATTACATAAGGCTTTAAAAACAGATCAGAGAATAGCACAAGTAATCATACTGTTGTGAATTAATGACGGAGCTTTGCATCAAGGCATCAAATGAAAGGCAGGTTTTCTAGCAAACTGAAGTGTGGCAGTTGGTTTGACTGCTGGTTCCACTAACTTCTACAAAAGGCTGCAGAGTGCCAAGCATTGTGAAAATTGCAGACATTGAACATGAAAATCACTAAATTAATCTGGTTATACACATTGCAGTGATGCCATCCTTTGGTTCCCGATACCACCCTTTTGGTTCCCGATACCAAATGTAAACATTATTTATAAACTTGTGTATTTTTTTTTAACGATTTCATAAATTGAAAGAATATTTCATATAGCTTGGCCTTATCATGGAGGTATAAAATGGCCTTATCTAGTAGCTCCAAAACACTCATGCCGCTTGAAAGGTTTTGCCCTTTCTGTTGCATTACTCAAGACTACAGACTACGCACTCATACCATGGGAGGTCACTAACAAGTGGTAATCGCTGTCTAAACAAACTAACATTCTCAGGAAAATGTTAGCCAAATGGGATAATCTGAAAGTACGAACCCCTGCCTTCATGCAAACTTGGCTGCGGTTTCCTAGACTCTGCATGCAAGGCCAACCAGCCGAGATTAAAAATAACAAATTGACAGCAGATTTTGTGGGGCAGAAAAAAATAGCTTCATACTGTGCTGTGGTATGACGTGTTCAAAACCATGTTGCCAACTTTGCAATGGAATTTCACCGGAAGTGGGCATGTGCTGTTTGTCTACGGGAAACCATGATTTTGAAAAGGGTGCTGGCTGAGTATTGCATAACCGCCTCATCAGAACGATTACCAATATTGCATTGAGCAATAATCAACAAGAGCTGACAAGCATTTAAATTATGAACATTTTGACAAGTGAAGGGTCGTCACTAGACAATTTTTGCCTAATCCAAGTACAACAGTGCACATGGGAAACTCAATATAGAAATGTAAGTTCATCCGTGAACCCCAAAAATTGCTTTGATCGATGGAATAATCTTGGGAAAGAGTTTCTGGAAAGAGGAACTGCAAAATTTGCTGCAGACGTGTGACTGTTCAGCATTGTTGGTGCTGAGTTCCTTTGTGGTTCAAGGTTGAGGGAGTAATTCTGTTTGAATCATGAATGAAGAAATTAATTTGCACAGACTCCTGATTGTTAGTACAAAGTTGTCGTACTCAGTACTTCCTGCTGATTTACACATAATGGCCCTTTGAAGAATTGAGGGATTCCACAAAGAGGGGAAGAACTCAAGGTCGCTGTCAAGTTCTGTTAAAAGATACCTGGTCCGTCGATTTAAAGAGCCCGGATTGGTCATGGTCTGAGCAGGTGTTTCTACCCTTGGACTTGGTGAAGTGCCTTGGAAACGGGGGTCCGTAGGCGGGTGAGTTTTTTTACACCGCTGTGTGGCCAGTGATTCATCGATGTTTCACGCAGAGACGCCACGGCTTGTTGCAAACGACCTCACGACTTGTTGCCTCTTGCTGGATTCCGTGGATGAACTGAAATAACCTGGGCCACAGCTATTCCTGGAGTTCAGTCCAAAACGGTGCTTGTGCTAAAGGGAATTTGGGCTATTTATGGCATACAGTACTAGGGTTTTATACAGCATGTGTAGGGCTGTTGTCGAAAGTGGTAGGCTATGAGCAATCACCTTCTGTGGCCAATTTCATAGAACTGCTTAACCCCTTGCATACGGATGACGCCATTTGCCGCCATTTGCCGCCATTTGTGCAGTTTCAATCCATTGTTGGATTATTGTTTATGATGCGCTTGACTGCACAAACACATTGTAGCGGTTCCCTTGGCTGCCAGAACTGCCGCGACACCCTGACGTCTCCCGTAAAATACCGTGCCCAAGGGGTTAAGCACAAAAAATTGCTTAAGCACAAAAACCCTGCTTAATACAACCGGTTTACCAGCTAAAACTCGGTGACTGGTATTAAGCTGTTGTTTGCTTAGCATGAAAATCACATGGAGATTTAGCTGATAAGCTGATAAGGTAGAAGAATACATTGAAAATTGGTATTCATTAAAATATTTTTTTTTAAATCTATTTAGATGTTTTCTAGTTCCTAATAATACTCTTTCAGAATCAAATCAAAACTTCTGGAAAAAGAAAAGAAAACGGTTAAAAATCGACTGTAACAGTGGAAAAATGACAAACATGGACAAAAAAGTTTGTATATATTTTTTTAAATTTTCAACTGTACATGCTAACTACATTTGTATCAAACATACAGTAATATCCTGTAATCAGCATTACTGATATGGAAATGGTGGCATGTGTTGACTTCGCAGCTTACTGAACGAGTAGAAAATTACTAGCACACATGTACATGTAGGCCCAAAATCATGAAATTTGAGTGCAGGCCATGTCTGCTGATGACACTTTGTGCCATTTTATATAAAAAAAATAATTTTACCAGCAATTCAGTCCTGTTGTGTGACAACCTGGGTCTGCCACAAAAACAGGAGTTATTCTGCAGACAAATTTCAGTCGGAGTTCTCAGACACCACAGGAGGCTTGGCTAGGAATAGCTTTGTGATTTGTCCTGTGGCTTGTTCCCATAATTTTGTTTTACTCTGCTTTCCCCATGCATGGTGTAGTGTGGACAGCGAGTCAGGCGGTCAAAGACCTGGACTCCGGACTTCAAAAGGGACATAGTCAGGCAAAGGAAAAAATGAAAAATGTTTAGCATCCCCCACTTGCTTTCTGTTGAGTTGCTGTGTGCATTTTTTCTCCCTTTCTCCCCAAAACTTCATGAAAATGCAAAGGGGATAGAGAAATATCTCTCAGTCAATTGATTACATGTTTGAATCGATTTGAGGGACTTCAGTGTCGGAGAATACCACCCTGAAAAAAAAAAAACGGGCCCCTCCGTCCTTTTTTGAAAATGACATGACACTAAACATGTTTTTGTTTTGGTGGCTTTCCTTTTGTGTGTGTGTGTCTTTTTCCTAGTGTAGTGATTTTCTGCAGTTTATGCCTCTTAGTACTATAGGTCATTTTCAGTTGCCAGGGTTACAAGAAATGATGCACTGCATCTTTGAAAATTTGTCATGATGTTGATGTGAACAATTGGTTGCCATAGTGACTGTCCTTTGATGCTTAAGTTTACCACAGTGCTCCAATGTAGTATTACATTTTTCAAGCCTCAAACCTCCAAAACTGCCTGGTTGATTCTGGAGGATTCTGTAGGATTGAGGCTGTATGCATTGTGAAATGGCGGTTGATTCTGGAGGATTGAGGCCACATCTTGATTCATTGACGGTTGATTTTGTAAGATTGCAGGTTGAATGGCTATTTGAATATGTGGTTTATTTTTTAGGATTAAAGTAGGATTGCCATGCTTCACCCAGTGCTTTACCTTACAGTGGTGAACATGTACACTAGCAATGGGTCATATGTCGTACTGTAACACATCGCTATTGCCAGGTTACATGCATAGTAATTTTTTATTGGAGGAAATTTGAGGATTTTGGAGGATTGAGGATGCATCCTAACCAAAAAGCATCTGGGGGTTAGGGTTAATTAAACAAAGTTCTGCAGACCAGTTAACCCTGTGGTGTGCCATAACAATATACATGTACAGGCACTGTTACACCATGGTGACCTACTTAACAAAACAGCGTCGGGGCACGTCAGAGTTAACATGAGAAAAAAAACAGCAGTACTCAGAAAAGTGGGAATGTTTGTCAGCAGTCACATCGGTCTTGCATGTAATGCAAGACAGTTAATTTGCCAATAGTCCAATGTGAACACATTTATCAACAAAAGTTTTTTTATGTCCGAAGTGAGTAAGGTATTGAGCTGGTTTGCAGTACACATCTTGCAGCCGTGCAGACCAAATCTAGATTCATCTGTAAACTCACACTGGGGGTCTTTTTATTCTAATGTTTTGTTTTTTAACAAAGAGTAGAAATCCGCGTACAACAGAGAAATGGAATCCTTTGTTATGCTTTAGTCACCCGTGCATGTTCTAATACATTTGCATGAAGTGATTGTGCCAAGATCCAATATAAAAGCAGAATTACCTCGACGTGTATTTTGAACCTGGTTTATTGAAAGGAGGTCCGTTTGTTGTAGACCTTGGCGTCCTGGTTTGATTACTGGCAGCCAGTGGCTTTTCATCAGAAAAATTGTGCGTTGGATTGAGCAGCAAACCCATATGAATGACCGTTGGACTCTGTTGGGATTTAGCAGGGTAGTCCTGGTGAACCATTAGGGGGTTAGGGTTTTAATGTATAGGGCAATCACCGCGCGTATAGTTAAAACCAAATAGATTGTAGTAATTAAATTCATGAAGTTTTGAAATCATTACAAGACATATAAAGAGTAAGCTCTGTCAATTTGAAATATTGATTTTTCTTACGTTGTACCGTAATTGGTCTGTCCAATCTATGCACAACTGTAGAGGGCACTAGCTGGCCTATCAATGAGAATTCCGGCTTGGCAGTACATGTACAAAATACATGTAGCTTTCCGAGAATTGTGTTTTCAAAGTCCAACTTGTACGCAGTCGGCAGACAGTGAACCTGGGCTGGGTCTCATCTGAATGTGCACAGAACCTGCAGTATACATGCGGGTCATTCCATAAATTTGGTGTCCAAAAGTGTGACATTTTTGGTGTCCCTGTTGCATAGTGACATGTGTAAGATTTTGCAATGTCGGACACATTCTTTAATGCCTTCTGTCTCCAAGAGTGATTATACAAGTAAAGAAAAATACCTGAAAGAAAATAGTGTGATGTCAATTTTAATGATACTTGGTGGGAAATTAAACAGGTCAGGTGTGACAGGGATACCAACAAATGTCGCGTTTGGACCCCAAATTTATGGAATGACCCACGTACATTACAAGTGCTGGTTACGCAAACATGACACTGAGTGCCCAGCTGGTGCTATAATTTTTGGAGGTGTGCACAGAGCCCATAAAGATTAATTTTAATTCGGTTTCCCCTCTTTTTGTGCATACACAGTTACTGAACAAGAAAGAAAACAAAGGCTGTGAGAGTCCGGACCAAGACGTAGAGGGTTACAACTGTACGCTGACGCCCCGTACCGAGGCCAAGTATAGCAAAATCAATGAGGAGTTTGACCGTATGATGAATGGCAACATGGCAAGGGTGAGTCCTCTAATTGACCTAAGAACCACTTGAATGCAGATTGTGGAATATTCAGTCTCATTTGGTACAAAATCTGAGACGCGCCAAAATACCACACAAAATTCCATTGGGTTGTTGAAGTGGCTTCGGGTAACTTGTACATGATGGTAGGTCAATTGACCTATGGGTCATTGGTTCGTTATGACACCCCTATTAGAGAGTACCGAAGTGATGACGTCAATCAATGCAATGTTTGGAACCAGAATACATTATAAACTGCATGTGTTTGGAACCATTGCCGGGGCAACTGACGTCAGACTTCGGTACTCTAGACTACCCTGTGGATTTTTTTGTGGTAGTGTTTTGTTTATCAAAGTAAGCAAGAGGCCATGGGTTTGAGTGCCATGTACTGAGCATACAGTGCTGCTAATACAGTATTTCTATTTATTATACTTAATTTGAATATAAACTTGTCTTGTTGGGTTACAGGGGCAAGCTATGCCAAACAGCTACCCCACCTCTATGCCAGTGGCCATCCCCATCCCAGACCAGCAGCATTCACACCAGCAGATGACCACGCACATCTACAACAGCCCCCCCAGCCAGCCCACCATGGTCAGCAGCCCCCAGCTGATGCAGCCGCCGGCCACCGCCCCCCGGCAGAGCCTGAGCCCCCAGCCCCCCATGACTCGGATTAGCCTGAGCCCCCAGCCCCCACAACAACAGCAGCAACAGCAGCAGCACCACCACAACCCACACATGCGGACCAGCCTGAGTCCGCAGCCCAGCATGATGAGGAACACGATCTCGCCGCAGCCCCCTCGCCCGGCCAGCACAGGTTAGTGTCCTGTAAACCAAACCATTAATGGCATATATCCAGGTTCGCTCTGCAAAAAGGGCTCATAAGTCGCTGTAAGCTTTTACGCGTAATGGGCCGAGGGGGTGAACAATTCTTCAAACGAGTGATTTTTGAGGGAGGAAAAAAATTCACTCCCTCAAAAATCCCGATTGAAGGTGTTTACACACTTGTGTGTGTGTGTGAGTTTGTATATGCCGGCAATCGTGGACCTAGGACAAAAGAATTCGAGCATAGACAAAGGGGTCCACGTTTGACCTAACGTCCACGATTGAAAATCGTGTACAAAACCAATGGGAGGCCTTCCTTTACATGACTGGGTGTGTGTGTGTGTGTGTACATGTACGTGCACTGTATATATCTCCGAGGACAAGAGAAGAAAGGAAACACAAAGAAACCTTTCAGTCCTCGAACGTAGAGTCTTTTGTTGAAATCGGTCCTCGAACGTAAGGATACGTGCTTAGTCTATGGGGGTTGGTTATATTAAAGGAACAATAGGAAACACAAAGCATTGTCCTCGGACGTATTGGGGAAGTACGACTGTGTGTACTCTATTATGTTCGAGGACAAGAGGGGAAAGAAAATACAAAGGAATATTTCTTGTCCTCGGGAGTCGGTCTTTTCTTTAAATCGGTCCTCGGACGTAAAAATACGTGCTTAGTCTGTGGGCGTTTATAAAGTAAAGTAACAATAGGAAACACAAAGCATTGTCCTCAGTAGTATAGGAAAACACGACTGGGGGCGTTGGGGGTATTCAAACCGTGGATGAAAAATGTTCGAGAACAAAAGAGAACAATATCGTCCGCGATTCCCAGCAGACGTCCGAGATTGGGATTGTGTACAAAACATATGGAGGCCTTCTGAAAAAGAGGACGTCCACGTTTGGAGGTCGATACACGTTGAACTGTTCTTACATTAGTCTCCTTGCGGGGTACATAGAAGAAAGGGTAACAATGGGGACAATGCTACCCCGCAATTGGGTCTTTAGAAATCGACCTACCCCACAGAGTTAACGCTATGGCTGTTGAGATTTCAATGGGGACAAAGGAGAATAAAATAAGGAAAGTAAAGTCCACAATAGAGGTACCCCGTATGAGTACATATGTGAGGATGTGTGTGTGCGCCTTTTAGAATGAAGAATTAAATGTATGTAAAGGTATATCAGAGTTCTAACAGTGCTTGCGCCCCGTCCTGTATGCGGGAACAGAGCTGTAGCCTAATTTGTTAGTTTGCCTTCCATAATATTAGAGTTTCCCGTTCGTGAAGCTGTAGGCATGGTCAGTTTTAGTAGCGCAAGGCTAACCTAAACCTTTAATAGTTAAACCTTCATTTTCAAAGGACAAAACTTGTCCAACATGTTTAACCCCTTGCGTACGGAAGACGCCAAATTGCGCCAAAAAAACAGTGCCGCCAGGCCGGATGACGCCATTTGCCGCTATTTGTGCAGTTTCAATCCATTGTTGGATTATTATGTATGTTACGCTTGACTGCACAAGCACATTGTGGCCAGTTCGCTTGGCTGCAAAGGCCGGCACGACACCCCGGCGCCTCCTGTAAATAACCGTACTCAAGGGGTTAAAAGATGTTTAGATCGAACAAAACTCGGAAAGGCATACAATGTATGAAATTAAGAGCCAAGAGACTATTTTAGGTACATACACAGTGCTGCTACCCGTTCATTTCTCATGTGACAAAGTAGTCAAAGGTCATCTTGTTGATGATAATGCACACGACATAGACATGTATTTTCAGTGTAATGACTGGCCATTGTGTTGTAAATAGACTCTTAAAGATGTAAACAAAGGGTAGGAATTGGTCATGGAAAACCCTTCTTTTGTCCTGGAAAGTCATGGAAAAGTCATGGAATTTCTATTCAATTTCTGTGGGAACCCTGCCTGACATACTGAAATATCCCGGGTGTGGGATCTGAAGGTGTGTGATGTAACCCTGGATATTCTAGGCAGAGGAGTGAAAGGGTTTTCACCCTAACCGTCCTGAATCCTCCAATTTCGATATGATTTTCCACACACCCTAGGGAGTTAGGGTTTTAAGCACAAATCCCGTCTACAAATACATGTGCGTGGCATTGACTTTCCATATCTCTTGTCATTTGGCAGAAAGTACCCATCGGTGCCCACACTCCATTATCACATCAGCTCAGTCCATTGGGGGCATTCATGACACCTCACGGTGGGAAGGATTGTGGCATTTTGTATTTTGGGGGTACAGCAATCATTTAGTCCAAAAAAAAAAGTTCCTAGTTTGAAGGATTCACACGTTGTGCAAATTCAGGCATTATTGACTCGGCTTTTATGTTAATCGTTCTTTTGGAGGGAATTGCATTTTATTTGGATTTTAACTGTGTTACAGAGGAAGAGCATCTGAAACTGAAAATACATTGAAGGTATTCAGTGTGCAGAATACTCTGAAAGTACAATTTCCGAAATCAGTTTAATTCCTTTTCATTGGAATTATAATAAACATTATATTTGCACATATCTACCTGAAAAACAATGTGCTCATGACGCAACAATATAAAGCAGTAACATTAAACAAAATCAGGAAGAAAATTAAATATGAAACTGCTCATTGTGTTGTATTGATCGTGCGATTCTGATAGCAACTTCCCGTATGAGACTGTAACCATGGTAACGGTGTAATTTCCTTGGAAATCAGGAACTTTTTTTTTTTCTTTCGTTGGTCCAATCACTGTTTTGTTTTGGTTTTTTTGCCTTGAAAACGTGGCTTCAGCAGCACTTTTTGTGTGTGTTTTCCATCCTTTCTCTCTCCTCTTCCATGCATGTCTTTCCAACCAACCAACCAACCAACCAACCAACCGGGGCTACCTGCATAATGTGCTTGCCATATACACTCATAACACTGGCTGCTCACTGGTACTCCGCATGTTTAGGCTGCCTGGTCAGCATAAGCGAGGACCCAGACAAAACCAACCACAGAGACAAGCCGACCAATCCCGAACAGCGGGAGTCAGGTAAGACGAGGGGTGGGGGAAAGCAAGGAAGGTACAGGCGAATTCACCACAAGAAAACGACCAAATTTGTTCAAATATCACTTTGCTGCACACACTTTCATATACACTCCATTGCTTTTTTTTTTTAATGGTGGCGAGAGGTTTCACTTGGTTGCTTTTTTGTTACATTTGTCACGCATTGTAAACACGCTGTGACGTATTTCATATATACGTGGAAATCTGGTACATCAATTGGCTATTGACCTTCCTATAGCTATCACTATCACAGCCTATCAAAAAATCTACCCATCAACTCTCACAGCTTGTGTGTGTTTCAACCTGTCACTTGATGGGTTTTTATATATAGGGTAGTTCCATTTTGGCCCTGAGAGAGGGAGGGTTAATATAGATGTGCACTAAACCAAGGCTACATGGTTTGCTGCTTGCAGAAAATAGGCCAATTAATAAGTTTTGTTTGTGCCACTGAGACACTGAAGATTACAAAATTGCAAATTACAGGGTTTTTGTCCTGGTGATTTTTTCTCTAAGCGATACATGTAGCTGACATTTTTTTGGGTAGTACGTGGTTTGTCGTTGCATATTGTCTTGTGTTTACCACTGAGAGAGTACTTTGTTCCTGTTGTACAAAGCCTGTGTTTTATAACGTTCCCCAAAAAACTCTAATCTGCATGGATTTGCAGCTGAAACATATGTTGTTAATTAGTGGCCTTGTGCACGCACTTGTCTGTGCAGACTTATATACCAGTACATGGAGATCTTCCTGCAATATAATGTTGGTGGTGTCTTGTTTTTTGGTGGTGATAACCCCCCCCCCCCCCCCCATTCTGAAAACAGAATCATGTTCACTTCACCTACATATATCAAAATATGTAGGAATGATGCATTCCTCATAAACTGTGATGAGGAAAAAATGCCTTTGTTCTGAAGAATAAAGAAAATGTTCACTTTGTTCTGTTTGATGTTCATGTTTCTAGGTAACACGTATTTGGGTCCACCGCACAGCACAGGAGGCGTGAGTCCTGTCTCGCCAAACGGCGGCACAAACAACAACATCCTGCTGAAATCCATGAACAAGCAGCAGTTTACACATCGACCTGGGCTGAAAGTTGTCATACCCATGACTAGACCTGGCATGCAAAATGTAAGATATCACAGTTTTATTTACAACACTTTGTTGCATCTGTTGTATTTTTATGTGTGATTTATAAGCCCTTCACTGCCAAAAAGAAATCACTACCAAACAAATATTTTCGATTGTCGTTTTGCTCTGAGCCATCGAGTAGAATCTGTATTTATGTACACGCTGCATGTAAACAGACATATTGAATTGTACTATTCCACTACAGCTTGAAGTTCCTGAACATATTTTAAAAGCTTCAATTTCGTTTCTTGCCGATTGTTTGTCAAAGGAAGTAAAAAAATACTCTATTTATTGAAGTTTCAGTTCGTACAGTTGCCGTGTAAAAATCCTGAATTTATGCAAAAGGATTGTTGTTTTTGTATAAGTGACAGTTTGTGAAAGTCGAAGGTAGCTGTAATAAATATGGAAATTGTTTGTTATGGATGCATTTGACCTTTTCGTGATTACATCTAGCTTTTTGTTTCCAATATCTGTCTGCTGAGTTCAGATGCCTGCTCTGTCCTTTCTGCAAACTCAAGTTTCAAAGGGAGATGAAATTTAATTATCAGTAAAGTTCATATTTTTAAACCAGTTTCATGCATTAAATTGACAGCGTACATGTTTCTCTTACAACATTTTCCTCTCAATCATGTCCATAGAATATTGGAGCCGCACTCAATCAGTCATTAGCCACGCCCACAGTTTCGTTAGCCACGCCCAGTAATCCACACGGCGTGGTACCCAACTACCCGTCGGCTCTACCTACAGGATACCACACAGGTAAAAGATTTTTCGCGTTTGAATTCCACCCATGCAAGAAATTGTACCCAGGCCACACCCACTCCCACACTGCCACCACCCAGACACCATGTAGCCACACCCGCTGATCTATGTCTCGTTACCACATATAGCCAGCTTTATTGTCCATAACTGCACTGTCCTTTTATAATTAGAATAATAAGACATTTATATGGCACTTTATGTAAAAAAAAATTAAAAATCAAAGCGCCTCAAAATAAAATTATAAAACCAAAGCATCATTAACTTAAAATTAATAAATTTATTTTAAAAAATGTTACTTAAAGTTACTAAAAGTGCAACAGAGAACAAGACGACTTCTTAGATGTGAAAGCAAATGAACCTAAAAAAAAAAAATTTGAAATGTGATCTGGGAAAAATAACTTTAACAAAATCAAAAGCATTAATAAAGAAATATAAAGCACAACATGCTATTTAAAAGTGGTACAAGCCTAAGTCCAATGCAACACAGAGACAGCAAACTACCTAAGCAAAAGTTGACTATTATAGCAAAATAGGTATGATGCAACACAAACGACAAACCAAAAAGCAAAATGAATCTGTTAAGTTTCCCTTATACTTACCATTTCATTTTTTTCTTTTTTCCTGTCCCCATCAGGAAGTGAATTCCAGTTGACCAGTGCTGACCTCAACCAGATCAACTTCAATTCGCCAGGTTCGTTATCGCTAGCCGGCTGGCATGGTCAGTCCACCCAGGCAGGACCCCTCACAGCAGCGATACAGGCGGCCGGAATCTCAAACCACCCCTTGTAAGTAGCCTCCTATTTTTGTTTTAACTTGAGTTTTCCACGGAAAGGGGTATTGGTGTTATAGTTTGGTTTTCACTTAGCCTGTTCTTGTCATATTCATACTTTTTGTTGTTTAGGTTTTCCCAGCCAATTTCAGCAAAAAGTTGTTTAGTTTCATATTGGGTTTATTCAGCTTCATTTGAAATGGATAAAAGTTAGGCCTCACTGTTGAGTCCTAGCATCTTTCTAAAAGGCAAAATGATAGGTTTGAAAATGAATGCTCCCTTACGTTTATGTTTGAGCCCGTTTCTAATCGGAAGGCAGTAGAGCTCTTGATGCCTAGAATATCTTCTAGTTTCAGGTAGTTGGCATTGTAATGTTATTCTTGAATTCGTCCGTCAGCCTCTCTATACATGTGTCACTCCTCTGTAGTTACCAGGGACTACCAAAATCAGCTTGACAGAGAGGGGTATACTCAAAAGTATTTTTCTGTAATCACAATTTTGCTCATTAAGGGCCGGTCACACTGGCCACGATAACGATAACCAAAATGAAAACGATGCGAATAAACGCTCTCTATTGGTGGGTGGAACGCGGGCGTATTACACGCGCCAAAATTCCACAAATCAATTGCGTTTATTATCACCGTTTTCGTTATCATCGTCGTTATCGTGGCCAGTTTGACCGTCCCTTTAACCCGGGTATTCCAGCTGGAGTGCATTGAAGGAAGTGGGTGAAGCAGCTGATCGCTGGGGGAACTCTCCTTTTTTTGGGGAGGGGGGGGGGGGGGGGGGCCAGGATTGTCATAATTCTCTCTGGAGTATATTGACCTGCTTATCACAGGGTTCCCACTGCATCCTGGAAATTAGGGAAACCTGGAAAATGAGTTTTGCTTTTCCAGTCGGGGGAAAAGTCAGGGAATTTGAGAAAAATGCCTCAAATCAGGGAAAAGTCAGGGAATTTGATTGGCCCAAAAGAGAAAGTGGTTGTATTTTGTCTCATGGCCAAACAGCGTATCCACTGGACGATTGGCTATGGTGGCTTTTTAGTGTGGAAATCCCTCTTTACATGTTTCTCTCTTTCAACAACATTGAAGACTTGTCAAACTGGATATAGGTCAAAATAATTATCCTGGAATTTAGAAAATTCATCGGGGAAAACTCGGGGGGGGGGGGGGGGGGGGGGGGAATTCAGGGAATTTTGTTTTCATGAAATGGTGGGAACCCTGTTATCAGAGTACTCTTAATCCTAACCATCCTAAATCCTCAAATTTTAATGTGATTTAGCATGCACCCTAGGGGGTTAGGGTTAAAGTATTAAATGTGACGGCTCTTGGAAGACTTTGCAATATACTTTGGGCCATTTCCTTCTGGCAGATATTGAAGTGTCTTGGAGTGTTTGACAAAGCAAGGGTTCATAATTTAACTCAAGCTTCATCTTTGTCTTGTACCTGCTCAAGTGCTCTGGTTGTACTTGTTGACATCTACAGCCCTGTGTTGTTGCCCTTCTGTTTTTTTCCTTAGTTAATTACAACTGATTACCATAAAAATGAACTTGATAACTGCTTGATGCAGATTCCCACTTCAAAAAGAAGTTGCCGAGTTCAGAGATTAATTGAGAATGTAGTGACCTGTCCAAATGGGGAAGAGACTGCGATCCTGAAAGGTCTGAAGCATGTAGCAAACTCAGACTGAAGGTCTACGAATGGGAATCCCGAGAGATGGGCGTTCCGTCTCGGGGGAAATTAAAATGGCATAATCTTGGCAGGGGCTTGAGCCAGCGGTGTCGCCCTGGCTTGTTGATGTATTACAGTGCACTGTCAAAGGGCAATATATCCACTCTGCGCACAGCCTGTAGAGGGTGATGTACTGGTATGGGCAGTACACATACGGGAATTGGGGTGGCATTTACAGCAGGTTTGTGTCCCAGTCTGTGTCTCGACTTTGCAGAGATAATGCTTATCATGGATGGCAAGGTACTTACATGGTATCATTATCTATTAACAATCTTTAATTCACCATCCTGATTGGTCATGTTATACCCTATGTACACCTTTTCACCCATGTGATGTGGAGTGTCCCCAAAACCATAACGTGTAGACTGCCTTTAAGTGTTATTAACGAAATGTGACGGTCCACGCCGCCAAAACCAGGCAGTTCCTGCATTTAATAAACAGCATTAAATAATAATAATAAAAAATACATTTTTAAACTTCACCTGTAGACCCTAGCAAGGGGCTCATTTTTCAGCTCTTTAACTCCTGTCGGGGGGGGGGGGGGGGGGGGGGGGGGGGAAGTGAGAAAATCCTACTGTTTTTCATGGAAATATTTGTATGGGACTTGAAGGTTTGCATGGTGGATATGAACAAAGTAATGTGAAATTGATCTTATTTTTGATTGGTTTATACATTTATTGTATTTATTGGTTTAAACTTTTGTTTATTGTTAAAATTAATTTCTTTTTATTTGTTTGATTTTTTTTCTTTCTAAACAGGAGCATATCCACATCATCCATGCAAGGACAGAACTCTTACACCACCCAGACGTCCATCAAGTGTGAACCCCTCTCACCCCCCAGGGGAGATCGGAAGCTCAACCCCCAGATGATGCCTCACCAGCCCAGTACCTCGCCGGGACCGGCTGACCCCACCGGTTCTCCGCCTTACAATGACCATGGCGGGCGGGTGCTGGTGGACAAAGACCTCCCACCGTCCAAGAGGCCAAGAATATCCGAGGCATGGGTCCGGTGAACAGGCCTCGTTTCATCTCCTCTGGCCTTTTTTTAAATTTGTGAAAAGGCCATCACCTCCAAAGCTAGTATTTTTGAAATAGTTTTTTGGTTTTTTTTCATGACCGGGTAATTCACTGCAATGAAAGAATGGGGACACCATTACTTCAAAGCTGTTAGTGAAGGCTGTTTTACAAGAAAGCATGTCAGATTGCTTAGCATTGCTTAACATTAGCCTCTGTTGCTGAGCCATGAAAAGCTCAAAATGCAGGTTGCTTTGTAGAAAATTGTCAGTATGGTTGATTAGCACAATAAAGACACTGCTAATCTCTATTGTGTCAATCCGCCATATTGGCTTAGTCCACAAAGGGTGCCGGTGACAGAGTCGAATGTAGTTATTCTCAATATCCCCTCAAGAATGACCAAGTTTTTGTCGGATCTCACTTTTCCAACAGTGTGACTAGATTCAATGGAATGAATTTTAGAGATTTGTTTCTTCAGATATTAGTTTTCATGTGCATTAGAAAGAACAATAGTCAGCTCTTTCTTTTGATGTCTCATGCAGACACCCTGACGAGTATGGGCGGTACGTGGGAGAAGAAACCACGGTCATTTTAAATTAATTTCTGTCTTGTAAGATTTGTTGGACAGCCTGTGACTCAAAAGAAGGTCTGGCCACTTCAAACTCATTTTATAGTGTTGGGTCACATGCTGAAATTAATTCCCTTTTTCCCCTGATGGAAATGGATATCATTTTACAAAAATATTGCATGGCACACTTGGTTTTTTTTTTTTTTTTTTTTGAAGGAGTATTATCTGGAAGTTGATTCTGAAAAAAACCAGCTTTTGAATTGATGTGGGTTTATCCTTCCATTACAGGTCGTTTGCATAACAACTTCCTCCATCTGAGGGGTCAGGGGTGATTTTTTATTTTTTCCCCAAATTTTCCCGTATTTCCTTCCGATAGGCTGAAGACGCTGTGAATTGTTCATTGTGTATTTTTGTAAACTTTGGTTGTCGGTTGTAAACAGAGTGCACGTGACTTTGTGTCGGTATCTTGTGGGTGTCATTTTATGAATTTGCACATTAACTTTGTTACAGTTGCTCTGGTGTTTATTGTATTTTGGACGTCAGTACGAAGCACGTCTGCACAGTACACAGGTCTAAATTCTTCCTAGCACACCCCCCTCCCAACCTTCCGTGAGTAAGTATTTAACAAACGTTTTGCAAAAATGGACTTGGAAGTGTGTTACTTTTTTTTTTCCCTAGATTTATGGAGGTTGGTAAATTTTTGCTTCGTACATCAAATTTGTCGAGTGGCTGTGCCATATTATTTTGTTTGTGTTGATTTTTTTTTTCTCGTGATGTGATTCGGATTTGTATCGACTTAAAAGGAAAAACAAATATTTTTAGAGAGACCATTATAAAGAGACATTTGTATACAAATGATTGGGGGCTGGGCCCCATCATAATTCATTGTGTTGTTCGGGCTAATGTACATGTAGAGTGTATTTAATCACAGGCCAAATATTTTTTTGGGTTGAAATTTATTAAAGCTGTAATTTTGTGTATTATACAAAGGAATGTATGAATTTGATTCTCTATATTGGAAGCAACTCTCATTGAAATTTTAACTTCAACGATTTTAATTGTTCATTTTCATTGTTGAAGCATTTCTTTCCAAGAACGCCTCTGCCAATTCAAAATCCTCAGTTCAATGTTGTTGTCTTTTTGGCACCAAAATTGTCTGTGTCCCAGCAGTTGCTAAAGAGTGAAATGTTCCAGCATTGCAGTATGTTTGCAAATGTATGCAAATTTTAACAAGCCCAAGTGTTAACAGCTGTTTTGTATTGCTGAAGTGACAGCCCACTCTCCAAATGAACTTTGGATATGTTCCAAAAGTTTCTAAAGGGCCGGTCTCACTGGCCACGATAAAAAAAAGACGATAACGAAAACGGCGAGAATAAACGGCATTGATTGGTGGAATTGTCGCGCGTGTAATACACGCGCGTTCCATCCACCAGTAGGGAGTATTTATTCGCATCGTTTTCATTTTCGTTTTCATTATCGTGGCCAGTGTGACCGGCCCTTAAAGCTATCTTTTTCAATTTTGGGGATATTGTTTTTGGTGATTTTGGGGGGGTTTAGGAGTTTGTAAATAGTGCTTTATTTTGTTTGTTCAGGTTTTTTTTTCTTCAAATGAAATAAGTCATGTAATAGGCTTTGCTTTGTTCCATCGACATGTCTTTTATGTTACAAAAGACAATTATTGATGTATATTATTTTGACTTAAATAGCTATTTTAGGTTTCTATTTCAAACGGAAGTTCAACTATATAATTTGTGTGTATATAACATTCAATTAACTTAACAGGACTAGAATGCTGTTTTTGTATACAAATTAATAACAAAATAGCACACTAGTCAAATACTTTCTATTGAAAAAAAAAAAATATTTAAACAAAATGAATGAAGCTACATTGAAATAAATGATTTTTTAAAAATGAACTGGAATATGTTTTTTTAAGATCAGGGAAGATTGGTTTTTAAGCAGCTGTAGAGAGATACATATGTAGTTTTCTTTAAATACAAGTTCAGATTGTCATGACTTTTAATATTTATCACATGTAGTGGGTCAGAATATCTGTACAAATTTATCGATACAAATTGTAGTGTACTCGCAGATTTGAAACATACCGTTTTGTGTTTTGGGGGGGTTTGGTTTACGTTGAAGGGAAAAGTAAAAGTTGGATTTTGGAAATCGAGGATGTTGATATTTGTTGGCATCCACCAAAGTGGTCAGGATTTTTTTCTAATATGTTAATATTTTCATTTGAAGAACCAGATTTTTGCTCTGTTCAGTGTTTAAGTTGGGCCCGTCGTGCTTAAGCTTTGTAGCATTTTAAAACTATCTGTAACATTCACAAAATTAATCGAAACAAAGTGCATGATATTTTACACCCAACACAGTTATGAGTACGCTTTAATACACAAAATGTCCTTTAAAAATCTTAAAATTGAAAAGCAGGTGTAAAAAAAAGACAAGATTCGGATAGAATTATGTGGCTATTTTCTTACTAAAGCAGTGATCTAATACACAACTATTATAAACAAAAAAATCCTATGTATATATGCAGTTGAGACAGGCATGGCATTCTATGCCACAAGTTTACCTTTCATTTATATTGACAAAGGATAGTATCTTCACAGATCTTATATTAAAGTACTGAGTATTTTTTCTGACACTGGAAACCTGAATATCTGCTGTAAATATTTCCAAACTGGATTTCTGTTGTCAGTGAGGCGTTGTTGTTGCTCACATTGGAATTTTAGGATGGCTTGAGGTTTTTCGTATTTTTTGGAAGTAGGCAACAAATTGGAATTGGGGAAAATCGGTCTTGTGTCCACAGTAGACATCAGGAATGAGATTTTCCAGCGAAAACTAATGAAACAATTGGATTGTACAATCAGAGTGGGCCCAGGTTTTTCCCAAGTGAACGATGCTGTAGTGCCAGCCACCGGAAAATGAGTTGGCCACGTCAGTTCACAAAAAATTCAAACTTGATGCATCCTGGTCAAGCTAAAATCATTGTCCAGGATTGTCTGCTTATTATCAAGCATTTTGTGGTTGAATGGCACATCGGGGTTGTAGTTGAGTCCCAATCCGAGTCCGATAGAAACGGTCAACAAGTGGACTTAAATTACTCGGAGTCCATAACTCCAAAATGAGCTGAAATGTGGACTAGGGTTGAGCCCTGGCTCAAACATAGACTTGCAGCTATAAAGTCAATATTATGTAGTCTTGGAATTATGACTGGACTCAGCCGAGTCCGGACTCGGTGACTCACTGAGTCTGGATTGACCGAGTCCAGGCATGTCTCCAGGACCATATTAAAAATGTACTCCAGAATCCAGCTGCAAGTCTACATTCAAAACAAGTGCTCTAGTCGAGTCCAGATTGTGGCTTTTTTATTTTATTTGAAACTCCTAGTGGAATGACGTCCACTTCACTGTTTTTGCATTGCACTCCGATCGCCACTGGACTGCAGTCCTGGAATCATGTGTGTCATATACTATTCACAGAAATGGGAAAGAATCGGCAAGATCAATATTGAGGGTATTTTTTCTAGGGCTGGAGATTTCCCATAAAGGATAATGGTAAATATTGCATTTTTTTTTTTTACAAAGAGTTGGATCAGGTATGATTGAAATAAATGACTTGCACGTGTTCCAAGTAGCCCACACCACATTGCATTTAGTTTCGTTTTGAAATGTGGATTTCGACTTAGAGAGCAGTGAATTTGATACAAAAAAAATACTTTACACTGAATGTGTGAAGAAAATGATCAAGCACATGTTGCCGTTTGAAACACACCACTATAAACCCACCTTTCATGCCCCGCCCCCCCCCTCCCCCCCCCCCCCCCCCCCCCCCCCCACCCCCCGCCAACCCCAGATTCACTCCACCTCGTCCGAAACTCCCCACATCACCGTGTTCCCTTCTCCATCTTTGTTCTGTTGACATCTTACTTCCATTTGGTCATTTAATGAACCTCACCCTTTCAATTTGCTTTATCCCCCTTCTCATTTTCACTCTACTGTCCCCACCTTCCTTTGGTGTTCGGAGAGGAGGTTGGCTTTTAAAAAGTTACACCCATCCCTTTCATGGGGCATTCCCCATTTAATTCACACCCTTGTTCAAATTGTCATTTGCTTCCCCTCAGAAGCTACCCATGGTTTGTTTTATTTGTTGTGCTTTGTTCTGGACTTTTTCTCATTGTGCCGGGCTCTATATAAACTGTCTGTTAACTCTGCATGTATTGACATTACAAGCCAAACCACTTGTACAGATTTTGTCTTCTCTGTGGACCACTTAGGATTAAAACAGAGTGTTTATGTGACCCCATTGTAACTATACAAACATTCTTTTTGCTTGACCAATATTGGAATATAGTGATTTCTGTACATACTCTAAAAATGCATTTTAATTCTGCATGGACATCTTAAAACAAATGTTTCGCTTTTGTAATAAAAACCTAGTAAAATATATCAAAATACGTTCTTTTCACTAGTTTGCTTAACAGTGCGTTCGCAGTTACTTGGTTTTTAAGCTGGAACCCCAAAAAATAGGCCTTTTAACAGAACACATGGTCGGAAAAATCAGTTATTGTGTAAACTCTCAGAATGATTTGATGTGCCTTTATAGCCATCTTAAAGGTGATTATGCCAGTTATGTGACTATTAGCATGACCAAACAAACATGCAGAGCCAATACAAAGTATTGATATCAAGTCTCTAGCAAATTGCATTGTGGCTTAAAATATGTTTCCTAAAGTTTTCTCCACAAAAGTTCTTGGAAATCTCTTTTCAGCCATCTTGAATTCAGTTTGATTGTGATGTTTGTGAATTGAAACTTCATTTGATGTTCTTCGAAACAAATACTGAATCAGAGGAGATTTTTCCCAGTACCTTTATTAAACTCCGCCTGTTTTTAAATGCTTCAAAGTGTGACCCAGCAGAGAGCTTAATAAGCTCTTAACAATTCAAATAGACTGGTCTGTGTATTTTGACAAAAATAATGGGCAAATTGAACCTGGGGCATAATTCCTTTAAAAAGATTGCTTAAACATTTGGCACGGAAAGAAAGATTGGATGTTAGCCTTTGAGAGAGAAGCACAATAATTGGGTACAAGTCTGTAGTTATTTCTGTACTTGCCCTGTGTTTATTGAAGAGTCAATTCAAAATCACATCATGGTTGTCTTTAAAAAAAATTGAAATCAGACAAATTTCCATTTGTCATTTGACAAGTTTTTCTAGTGTTTTTTTTTTTTTTTTACAGAAATTCTAACTCGGCTGTTTTTATGGAATTTAAAGTGTTTGCACCATTTTTATGCCAAAGGTTTTTTAAAGTTGATCGTCATTTGTGACCATGATTGTGAGTAAATTTAATTGTAAACAAAGAATGTAATAATGTGATGGCGGAGTGCTGTGATGTCCTAAATGGTGACATACATGTACCTACCTTCAAGGTGACTGTTAGAATGAGACCAAATTGGGCATGAAGTATGCTCTGTACGTAAACTAAACTCCACTCTGTTTCCCTTCCCGTAGTGCTTTTTGTTAAGTAAATTCAACTCAGTGTAAATATTGCATAAATTTCTATTGTTTAAATGTTACCCAGCCTTTTTTGTTCAATTTCTTTGTTATTTTTGATTCTTTTTTTCCCCCGTTTTTTATTCGTCTTGTTTGGGTGCACATTACAAATTTGTGGTTTTAAATAGGATTATCTTCCTAAGTTGTATGCGAATTACAATGCCTGTATAAGAACGCAAAAATTGTGTAGCACTTCTGTACATAAGTATGAATATTGAATGTAAGGCCCGTCAGTACAGGGCATTCCAGTGAGAATGAAATGTAGAAATTGTACATAGAGGGATCGGACGTATTTTCCCAAATTCTTCTGTTCACATTTAAAAGATTTATTACTTCTTGGAAATTTGAAACAATTTTTTTTTTTTGGGGGGGGGGAACAATACACACAGGGCACAGTACATAGTTAAAACTTTAGAAATTGACAAATATTTTTATTTCAGTGCATATGATGTTTGAACTGCCCAAACTTCATTGAGCATGTTTTAAGGAATGTCAACCCATGGCATGATCACCTGAGGGGATGAACGTGGAGTTTACCGCGTTTGTTCTACCAGCGGTTCATCACAACAAGCCATAATTCCCCTGAAGAAGGTGCATTGCACCGAAAGCTTGGGTAAAACTATCCGGTGAGCACTGTTTCACCTTTACCATTTATATATATATATATATATATATATATATATATGAAATAATTGGGTTTATGTCAACAAGTTGATGCCCATAATGTGATTCATGGCAATAAATTATGCACATTTCTCACATTTGTTTCCATGCCTTGATGCATGCATTTATTTTAACTTGTGATTCATGAAGAATTAGTTGAATTGTGGTTCATTATTTCTCAACCGATTGACCCGATTGCCTTCAGTAGAGTAGTCTAGATGTACGATTCCTCTGTTCTCATTGAAATGTCCCGTCCAAGCGGCAGCCCGACTTTCAAAATAATCCTACATGTATACAGATATTATATGTAACAGGTTTGACACATGTACATTGAGATGGATTGTAAAATAAAAATTAACAAAAAAGGGAAATAAACTTCACTCTTGAATATCTCAAGAGTGTCGAGGTTTAATTTTGTACTGCATTCAGTGTGTACAGTGGGAACATTGATACAGAGACACAGCTAATACTATAATTATTTATTATGCTTGTATTGTAGTGTTTAAGCTACAAGTAAAGATGTTAAATAAATATTGAAAAAAAAATACATGTAGCAAAATTACAAAACAAAGTTTTAAAATAACAGACAATAGGGAAGAGATGTTTTATCAAATACAACTTTTTGTCATATATACTTCCCAGTATTAATATGGAGATATATATTTTTGTTGGATTTTGAGGGGATGAGCAAGTTTAGTGGGTTTTTGAATAGAGGTTCAAACTGCTTTGAATGTTGACTTTATCTGCTTCGAAATGACCACTTGTTTGCCTACTTTGTACAATATTAAAATCACTTTGTGGAGTTATTGAAGGAAAAAAATATACAAAGTTTAC